>JAWDGP010000194.1:0-34015 GCA_033675545.1 Elysia crispata | reverse complement strand
AGATATTCTGTGTTTCAATTTTTTACACTATAGAGTTTAGGAAGCAATTCACTTGACAGCCTTTCTAAGGGTTCAGGTTTCTATGCAAGGATGAGGTTAAATTTCATACAAGCAGCCCTGTCTTAATCTTTATGGGGCTGAACAGAATCTGAAATTGAATTTGCATTGAAATTTTTACCTGATAGAAGTTCAAGAATTTTAGTAACAGATTTAGGTATTCTATGTTATAGAAGAGACTGTTCAAACAGCATAGAAGCACATAGGTTGGTATGCTAGGCTGAAAGTTGAAAAGTGTTGAAACCATTATACTGCATTAGGATAAATATATTTTTGCTAAGGAAAGACAATGGAGAATGAGTTTATCCACCTCATTTGAAAAATGGGAGATAGAGAGGCTCCGTCCTGTTTTTTTGTCATAGTTCTCTAGCATGGTTTTGTCTCATGATAAACAAGCTATTCAGAAATTACTGTCAGAGCTGTGAGATATTAGTTCTCTCAGATAGTCCTAACAAAAAAATGATTCAGCTATACACCAGAACATTTTCTTTTTCTTCCTCTCTTCCTCTGTATGTAAACCCTCCATATTCCACCCATACTTTTTTCCTTCAGACTGCCCAGCAGTTCACTGAGCGCCTGGATAGGATGCTCCACACACCTGTCACCAGTCTAATCACATCACAGGCTACTGCAAGGCTCCTGTGGTCTATAATGTTGTTTGGACTATGGCCTTTGCCTTCCCCATTGCAGCTGCCAAATATGTATGAAGAGGAAAAAGTGCTTAGGTTTCAACTACAGAGAATTTTTGGCTTGTAGGAAAAAATGCATCTTTATTTTTTTTTTACTTAAGAGAATTCAAGATCATGTCGCCACTCTTATAATTATCAGTATTGCACTGTCATCTCTGACATCAACATCATCAATGTCTTCTTATTCCTTTAGTATCACCAAAAAAATATCTTTCTCTAGGACTGAAACTCAATTATTTTTCTTGACAGAAACCTTACTTTAGCATTATCTGCCCAAAAAATATTTACCATACTTTAGGTAGCTATTATTTAAATTTTCTACAAATTGCAATAATTTTTCAAGCCAAGGTGTAAATGCTATACAAGCCATGATGTGCTGTACAGACAGAATTAAAACATTATAGAATACTTTACTTATCTTTTCAGTATAACCATCTTACTAGTATTGGCAAGACACTGCTAAGGAAACACATGAAGAAACATATTGGAAATATGTTTCATTTTGTGTTATCATAAAGTGCTAAATCACAGAAACTTGTAATCTTTTTTTCTACTTTGGTTTGTATCTGGGTCTGCCACCCTTGTTAACGATCATAGCATGCTATGCAGATAATACAGATGGCCATTTATAACCTCTATGCGCATTTTTTTTAATCGCTCTTTTCTGAGACACAGACATCACTATAATATTTCGACAATTGTGAAGATGTTGTGTGAAGGCTAAAAGACCATGCTGTATTAATCACACTTGGAGTCCAGCTCCACTTCACTCAACTGAATGAGCTGGGCTGACAATTATCTTGAATTTTTTATTTTATATCCCACTATAACCTTCACAATCACCGCATTATATGTACTGCAGAAGTTATCTCAGAACACTAAATCTGGTATTTTGCAGAGCATTTTCCTTCAGATCTGAAACGAATTTCCCCCTAGTAGCGCTACTTTAGTGAATGAGTTTGGGGTCTCACCTTCTATGCCATGCCTTGTCTGAAGGTGATCAATTGGTTGAGCAGAACAGACAAAAAGCTTTCCAATTGTAAAAGAGCTTTACCATTCTTATCAATCTATCAGTCATTTTATTAACCAAATGAAACATCACTCTGTCAAGGATGTCACTGTATCATTGTATCCTCATTCATTTGATCTTCATAGACGTGGAAGAGAAACTTTATGGAGAGATGTATGTGTGGTTCAGCATTGGTTGGTACCCGGACAACTGGTAAAAGGCGAAGGACAATCGCAACATATGCACTGTGGACCAGCTATAGGAGGCCCTTGAGGGACACTTCACCACAGAGTCTATCATACTGTACCACTAGCCAAGTATGGCAGAAGTTGAGACGGTATGTTGAGTGGAGAAGGTTTGATTTTGGAAGATTGATTTTAGGCATTGTGTCTACTTCATGTCTGTTAGATAATCTTTAGATATGCATTATTTCAGAGTTCAGTTTTGAAAGTACTTCCAGTCCCTTAAGTTTTGTAAGTATTTTAGGAACAGATTTAGGCATGCTAAGTGAAAGAGGAAACTGTTCAAACAGCATAGAAGCATAGAAGTTGGCATGCTTGGCTGAAAGTTGAAAAGTGTTGAGATCATTATACTCCATAAGGATAATTTTTTTTTAGCTTAGGAAAGACAATGGGGCATTAGTTTATCCATTTCATTTGTAAAACGGGAGATAGTGGGTCTTTCCTGCTATTGTTTCATATAATTGTTACATGGTTTTGTCTCATAAAACACACTGTTCATAAATCACCATCAGATCTTGTAGTCATTAATCCGCTCGGATAATCCTAAAAACATGATAATTCAGGTATATACCAGAACATTTCCTTCCTCCTCCTCTCCTCCTATCTATGTAAACCCTTCCTATTTCCACTCATACTTTTCTCTTCAGACTGCCCAGCAGTTCACCCAGCGCCTGGATAGGATGCTCAGCACGCCTGACATCAGTCTCATCACATCACAGGGTACCCCAAGGCCCCCGTGGCCTAAGATGCTTTCTGGGCTATGGCTGTTGCCCTCTACAGTTTATCTGCCAAGTATGTATGAAGAGGAAAAGTACTTAGGTTTTCAATGCAGAGAAAGCATCTCTTGTAAAAAAAAAAGTGTATATTTATTTTTTTATATAAGAGAATTCAAGATTATTTTGCCACTCTTATGATAATCAGTATTGCACTGTCATCGACAGCATCAAACTCATCAATGTGTTCTTCTTCCTTTTCCTTATCATGATCATGAAAGTTATATGAGTTATATCAAATCTCTCCTATAAGTCTTCTCCAGGATTGAAGCTCAATTATTTTTCTTTATAGAAATCTTATTTTTGTATTATCTTCCCATAAAATATCTGCCATACTTCAGCTAGCCAATACCTTAAATTTTCTATAAATTGCAAGAACTTTTTAAACCAAAATGTAAAGGCTATACAATCCATGTTGTGCTGTACATAGACAGAATTAAAACATTATAGAACACTTTACTTATCGGCTCAGTATAACCATTTTATTTGTCAATGCTCAACACCTTTAGAAGCTTTATCTTGAAAGTATGTAATTCAATATTATAACCTAAAGTAATTAGCACACAAAATGAGAAATAAAGCATGGATCTGAGGACAGAAGATGTCTTTAAAAAAAGAAAGATATATTTTACACACAAATGAAACTCTAAAATTTTAAATTTCAACATAAGAATTTTTTAGGGATGTTTCTAAATCGTATAACAATATGATGTTGTTATTTATGACATTTACACTCAAATCTCACCAGGATGATTTCTTACAATACGCACTCTAAAAAAGTTTTAAATCATTAAAGGAAATAAAATTAAATAGCCCATAATGATGCTCACCTAAACAACAACTCTACTATGGAGTGATTCTAACACAAGCAACCATGATTATGTTGTATTAGACATTTTATAAGGTACTTTTAACCAGAGCTCAAAGTTTAAAACTCAAGGAACAGAGTCACAGTTCCTAGTTAAAAATAAGAAAATATACTGACAAAAGAAACTTTACATAACACTGGGGAAAACACATTTTTCTGCATGAGATCTGAAAGTTGATCCTTAAAGATTTTAAACAGCTGATTCTGAAAATGCCATCCATATTTTTATATCAGGTCAAGTTTTTATGCTATCTTGAATTTTAAATTGGTTAGATGACTCTGGCAAGGGGAAGTAATTATATAAAAAATATTTCCAAGGGAAGTAGCAAACTGTACGTTAACTTTAAAAGAAAAAGTCTAATTATAAAATGTATGGTATGTTTAAGGTTCAAAATGAAAAAAATATGTACACTGCTAAATTTAAATATTTCAGCTTAAGAATTAAGTATATATAAGTTAAAAGATCAAAAGAATAATATACATTTAAATGTAACATTTGAGGAAAGAAAACGTACATTTATTGTCATTTTTTTATAAGGTGGTTTCCATAATATGTTTAGTCTTTTCACCCTTCTCTTCCAGTGTTACTGTGTTCATTGTATATTGTGTATCATCATTCCATTCAAAATGTTTAGAAAATCTAGTCGCAGTTTTGGAACTTCTTAAGAACAGTAGCATGAATGGATCATCTGTGTTGAGCTGAAAATGGTCAATTTCTTGCTAGGTCAACAAGGTGGCTATACAAAATATCCTTGTTTCATCTGCCTGTGGGACAGCAGAGCCAAAGAGAAACACTGGGAACAAAACTTGAAAAAGACTGGCCTGTAAGAAAACACCTGACAGTTGGTGAGAAGAACATCATCAATGAACCTCTCGTCGACCGCCGGAAGATTATATTCCCGCCTCTGCACATTAAACTGGGCCTTATGAAGCAATTTGTAAAAGCTCTCGATACTGATGGCAATTGCTTTAAGTACTTGTTTGAGTCATTCCCAGCGCTTTCTTATGAGAAAATAAAAGCAGGTGTGTTTGATGGTCCACAGATTAGACAACATATGAAGGACAACGCTTTCCCCAGTTCAATGAATGAAACTGAAAGACAAGCATGGCTGTCCTTCGTTTCTGTAGTTGAGAACTTTTTAGGTAACACTAAATCTGATGACTATAGAAACATAGTTGAAACAATGTTGGAGAACTATCACAAACTCGGCTGCAACATGAGTATAAAGGTGCACTTTCTTAACAGTCATTTAGAGCAATTTCCTGACAATTTAGGAGCAGTCAGCGATGAGCAGGCCGAGCGTTTTCATCAAGATATTAAAGTTATGGAAGAGAGATACCAAAAACGATGGGATATCCACATGATGGCAGACTATTGCTGGAGTATTCAACGAAAATGCTTTGCAAAAGCCCATTCCAGAAGATTGATCAAACGAAAGTTTGGTCCAGAGTAAAGTCACTCAGAATATAAATTTTTCACCAAAATTCTTCAAGTTGAATAATAATTTATTATTCAAATCATGACTTTAAATTACAAGTATCTTTCTTTTCATCTATTCTAATATTGCATAAAGGCCATACATATATTTTTGGTGAACTTTTAATTGTTCTTGTTCTGATTTTAATTGTTATTACATATATAGAAAGTCAATATAATTATGGCAAAAAATATTTCAGCCCATTGCAAAAAAAACTTGACCTGATAGAAAAAAAACTGATGCCATATTTGGAATCAGTGACCCCAAATTACCATAAAACAGGTCTCAAATCAAATGCAGAAAACAAAATTTAATTTTTTGTTCCCCAGTGTAATTTTTAGTTTGCTAGACTTTAAAGAAAACATAAAATTACAATAATGACATTTGTTTTTTCAATTAAACCAGACTGGAGAAAGAGGGATGAAGCTTGAAGACTTTAAAGAGATAACCAATCCCATTTAATGAGCTATGAATTGTACAAAACTGCTGGGAATATGCATAATGAGGCTTTCAGAGCTAAAGGAGACCACATTGCATGGACTCAGGTGGAATAATTCACCGGTAAGTCCAGTTGTACTTTTGTTGTTTTTTTTTTTTTGCAGAGGTTTGGTATTTGTATACTCAGTGCTAGTATGTGACACAGATTAATTATATTTTCAGGGAAAACACATGGTCAACATAATATTAAAGCAATGAGATAAGATAGGTTGAAAATTCGAAAATATTTATATGTCTATGTATAGCATTGAGATCTTATACCTTATTGGTATGTCTTGATATATTTGCATATTTAAATTTTTTAGACCTCCTTGCATGATCTTTGACTTTGCATTTGAAAGATCATTGAGCGCACTGTTACAGTCAGTTTTACTTATTAGTTTAGAAAAAAACTCCCTAATCTAATGCAGTTTCAAACTCAAATGATCTGTGCTGCACTGATCACAATACCTTCTAATAGACAGACTCTATCAACATTATCTGTTTTCATAATCCCAGACTCTGTCATCAACTTTCATCTGTGATTGGTTCACTGGGTCCAAGTACTGTGTTTGGCTACAAGGGTGTCCTGCTCATCTTTGCATTTTTCTGGCCTATGAGAGGCGTGAGGCTTAAACAGGTAAATGGCTCCAGATTTTATGGCATTAGCATCTACAATGTTCCATTAACGGAGGGGACAAATGCTCAGTCTTTTTTCTAGTTTTCTCCTACTTAAATCAGAAGCAAGCATCAAATTCAGACCAGATTGCCAATATGCATTGAATCACTTGATATTGAAGTACCCAAGTATTTGAATTGATCCCATGCTTGAGTTTATTCCCTTTAATAAAGATGTTGATGTGTGGATGCACATTGCTGTGACTGACCATCATTACTTCTATCTTTTTGCTTTTTGTTTCAAACCCTTTCTTTCTGCTTTCTTCTTCCAAGATGTCTAATTAATACAGTTTCAGCAGCGTATCTCACGTTTTGCACGTTGTACCCTCCTACTTCAATTCCTGGATATTTTTCTATGTTTTAGATAATAATTTCACAGTAAGGAGAGAAAAAGTCTGGGGAAAGCACACATCTTTGTGTGACACAACGCTTTATTTTTTTTTAAACGAGTTGATTTCTCCATCAACTCACATTGCTGCTGTCTGTTCCCAGTACATGTTTTAAATTGCTCTTAGATCTTTTCCATCTATCTTCAAATGTGTTTTTGTGATTATCTCACCGTGTCGTATTTTGTCAAATGCCTCTGTGTAGTCAATGAAGCACAGATATACCTCTTTTTGTACTTCCAGGGCTGGTTCAATCATAGTTCAAGAGTAAAGATTGGACTTGTTGTACCTTTTCTCTCTTCACTGTTCCTCTGCTATTTCTGGTTTGGTTTTGTTTCCGACTCACATCATGATCATTCTTAGAAGTATGGTGGTGATATGACTCATAAAACTATTCATTATGTGCAATTCACACTCTGCTGCCCCTGGTTTCTTTTGGCAGTGCCATAAATATGGATTTGGGAATGTTTGGTGGAATCTGACCTGAGTCATAGATTTTGTTGAGTAATGCTGTGATCGAATCAATTCTATAGTCTTCAGGTGCCCTAAAAGTTTCACTGGTTTACTGCAAGGGCCTGTTGAGTTGCCTAATCTCATCTTTCTTATTGCTGCCCTGATCTGACAACAAACGCAAAAAATAACAAAAATACATGCAAGATGTTTTTTTTTAACTAAATAATTTTTTTTAAACATGCCATCAAAAAGTTTGAGGGAACATTGAATTATAGCACAATTGTAGATAATCATAAAGAAACTATAAAAGGTATGGGCTTTCTGGTTTTTGCATCTTTTTATACTGATTTAGGTCTGTAATATGTGTAAAAATTTTAGTCAACACCAAGGCTCTTTGAGAGTGTTTTCTCTGTAGCAAATATTTGCAATGTTTCAGCAAATATAGTTGACGCTCCATGTGAGTGTTAACTTTTAAATTGTGTTAAGGAAAAATCCAGTATTTTTAAAGCAAATGGCTTATAACTATGAAATGCCAAACGAATTTATTACCTTCCATAGAATTATAAACCGATATATGTGTTTTCTTTGGTAGGAACTAATTTGCAACTGAAATAAGTGACAAAGATATTATTTAGTCATCACACCCCTTACAAAAGAAGCTTTCTAAAGGTGTTTTACTAGTTGGCCTTGCAAATTTGATCTGAAAATTTATTCTTCATTAAAGATGACCAGCAAAATCCATGAACATTTAAAACGGAATGGATAAATGACAAGGATGGTATGCCTGATAATCATTGTCAGTTGCAAAGAGGATCTTCAGAAGGGGCAAACCATAGTAGTATAAAATGATGCTTCTCAGGCTTATTTCAGTTCTTTGTAAAATTCTTATTGTCTAAAGGAAAAAAGTAATAACTCCTAAAACAATAGCAAGTCTAGATTCCCATCTTCCAGGTTATACCCAGGTATTTATTCCAAGTCTCAATGTATATAGATACCCTAGATATGTGTCTGTCTTACCTGTGTCTTTCTATGACTTTTCGGGAATCTGCCCTCTTTCTTTTTGAAATGTTTTATATCTGCAACAAGTTTCTCTACCATTTAAACAAAAAAATTCGTTCCTTTTGACTAGATTAAAGAAATCCTGCAACATTCAAAGAGGGATGGTCAGATGGTAAAGAGTCTGACTGCTTCCCTGGTCAGTCGGGAGGAAGAGGAGAGACACCAGATGAATCTAAATGAGAATGAACAGCTCAAAAAGCAAATAACTGAGGTCAGTGTCAGGCACAAGTTATGGTACAACCTTTAATAAAGCCATGCTTCCCTTCTCTTGTGCATTTCCAAGTAAGATTCCCAGGAAAACAAGGAAGACATTTTATAAATCAGATATATTCTGTGTTCCTCTTTTTTTTTTACATCATAGAGCCAAGCAAGCAATTCACTTGACAGCCTTTGTAAAGGTTCAGGTTTCTATGCAGGAATGAGGTTAAATTTCATACAGGAAATCTTTATGGGGCTCAACAGAATTTGAAATTGAATTTGCATTGAAATTTTTACCTGAAAGAGGTTCAGGAAGTGATAAAATTCTCTTTTGTACCCTTATTTGTTGCAAAATTCAAAGCATTTGATTTTCTACTGAAAGATATTGTGGAGAAATCAGGCAACGAACTCTAGTTAATTTTTTCCCTCCTCATATTTTCTCAAACAAAAGTTCAACAAGCAGTTTGCTAGTGAAGCTCAAATTTAACCCACTTGCAGCTGAGGGTCTGGGTATAATTTGAGTGCCTATGGCTGGGCGTTTTTAGGCGTTTTTAAAAATTGTAAAAAAAAAAACAAAAATCTAATGCATCTAAATCAAAACTCTGCGGGAGAGTAACATAGCATTTTAACTTAAACATTATACTATATCACCAAAACCTGGTCTTTCCATAAGTTTGACAAATACAGAGTAGTCAAAGGGAAGTAACGGCTTAACACCATGTGCATTGATGGTCAGATAGATTATTCCCCTTGAATAAAAGTTTAAAAATATTGTGTTTTTACTTGTTGAGTATTTTTTTTTGTCCTAAATTTACTAACAACCACAAATTTTTTTCTTGACAGTCAAGTGGTTCACAACTGCTAGGTCACCATTGTGCGAGCCCAGTGCTATCTTGCTGTATCTCCAGTTTCGTAATTTAGAGTAAAGTCAGTTTGAATGTTTGCAGGCTCACTGTTACTAAGTTAAACCGGCGAATCCTCCTTTATCTGTATCTGTGACAAACAGGGGCATTAATCTTGATAATTTTCAAGGCAAACCACAGCATTTAATTTTATCCCCTTCTAAAACTGGGATAAAATTTGAGTGGGCCTGAAAATGGACATACGATAAGATGCATACTTGATAGCACTGAGCTCATGATTGGTAAAAGGGATATAGAGGAAAATAATGATAATCCCACTTCCTTCTCTAATTTTTTTTTATGCATCCCTCTAGCGGGCCTCAATTTAGTACAATCCTTTTAAATGATACATCAACATAAAAGTAAACGATAACAGCTTTTACAATCTATGCAAGAAAAAGGGATGAGATATTTAATAGAGTTTAGGTATTGACACCCCTTGTTATCATTCATCAGACAACGTGGTGTTTTGATCTGTACCTCTGTTATGAGACTTATTACTGGTGAATCTGTTTAACTAGTCATTATCACCGGAGAGTTCATTTATAATTTAGTATCCCTTGTCTAATAATTGCTTTTGCATTGAGAATTTAAGGACATGCCTTTGGTAGGACTAGCTCCTTTGTGGAAATAAAGCAACAAAAAAATTGTGATAAGTTCTTAAGTTTGATTGCTTTTCATTTAAAATGTCAACACATGTATGGACTATGCCCTTATTTCATGCCATGATTTTTTCCCTTCTTTTCTCAGTGGACCTGTTCCCGTCCTTGTCATGTCTCTCATCTTCATCGCCTCCGTATTCATGCTACACATCTGAGGTAAATACACCCGAGGCTAGGCCAACTGTCAAAGTATCCTCCCACTCCAATTTCCCCTGACACCCTCTACCCCTGGACTTGAGCAGAGCATTTACTTGGCAAAACGCAGAGGGTTTTCTGATTCTTATAGAAGAAGGTTCAATTAGCAATAATATGGAAGGAAACTATGGCTTTTACTATTAAATGTAATTTTTTTTTTTTATCAATTCTTAGGGCAAAATTGTGACAGAAAATTCAACTAGATTGTTGACTCTTAACTCTAAATAATGGCTTTTCATTTTTTTTTGAATGAGATGAGAGTTGCCTGAATTGAAATAATCAAGGAAAGGAATGTTATAGAGATTCTACGCCATTAAATTATCTGCAGCTTTCTCATTTTTAATAGTTTTTTCCTCTCTTTCACTCTCTCACTCTCTTTCTCTCTCCCTGTCTCTCTGTCATACACTCTCTCTCACTCTCTCTCACGCACCCGGAAAACACATGGACCAAAAGTATTTCCAGATGTGAGCAATAACTTATTGAGTTATTATTGTTAGACAGAAAGAAGCCATCAACCTCTAGATCTAGTACTGTAAAAAAATGAAGAGAAGGGTAAATTTAGTCCAATGGCAAGATGGACACATGTATCCAAATTTAGTTCAACAGAAGAGAAAATTCTCTTTTGAACTCATCAATCAATCAATCAGGTGCCGTGCTTTTTAACGCAGACAGTCATGACTTTGCATGCATCTCTGTCCCATGTCGCTTTCAGCACTTCTGTCACTTGTCCTTATTTGAGCCTCTTTGTTAGTCCATCCAACACCTGTTGATGCTGTTTTCCCCTGCTGCATTTTCCTATAATCATTCCAGTTGTCACAAGATGTTCTAGTCTCTCTCCTCTCATCCCATGGCCAAAAATGGTTGCCTTGCAATAACATATTCTATTTATGCGTGATCTTGCGATATTCATGATACAATTTCAGTGCAAGTTACGTCCATCGCTTCATATTAAAGGAGCCAAGTATTTGAGTTCATCCCTTTGCTTGAGTTTATTCCCATTAATAAAGATGTTGATATGTGGAAGCTCATGGCTTCCACTGACCACCATTACTTCTATCTTTTTGCTATTGAATTCCAACCCTTTCTTTCTACTTTCTTCTTTGAAGATGTCTAATAATTGTTGCAAGTCCTCTTTACTTTCTAGAACTAATACAGTGTCATCAGCATATCTCAAGTGGTGTATGTTGTGCCCTCCTTCTTTAATTCTTGGATATCCTTCTGGGTTTTGTGTGATAATTTCACTGTAGGGAGAGAAAGGGTCCTAGGAAAAAAAATCCTTGTGTGACACCACAATTTTTTTTTTTAAATTTGCTGATTTTCCCATCAACTTGCATTGCTGCTGCCTGTTCCCAGTACATGTTTTAAATCCCTGGTGGATCTTTTCCATCTATTTTCAACTGTGTTGGTTGTGTGATAATCTCACCTTGTCATACTTTGTCAAATGCCTCCATGTAGTCAATGAAGCACAAATATACCTCTTTTTGTATTTCCAGAACTCGTTCAATCATAGTTCAAGGATGTGGATTGCATTTTTTGTACCTTTTCCCTTCAAACAGTTCCTCTGCTATTTCTGGTTTGATTTTGTTTCTGGGATCATGATGATTCTTAAAAGTATTTTGGTAATATGGCTCATAAAAGAGTTCATTCTATTGAATTTACACTCTGTTGTCCATGGTTTCTTTAGGCAGTGCTATAAATATGGATTTGGGGATGTCTGGTGGAATTTGACCTGTGCCATAGATTTTGTTGAGTAATGTTGTGATCTTAATATTTTTATCAATTCCATAGACTTGAAGTGCTTCTAAAAGTTCCACTGATATACTGCGTGGGCATGTTGCTTTGCCTGATTTCATTTTTTTATTGCTCCCGGATCTCGTAACAAACTAAAAAAATAACAAATTAAACGAGCAAGATGTTGTTTTTGCTAAATAAATTGAATTTTTTTGTAACCAAAGGTGGCATTAAAAACTTTTGGCGAACATCAAATTAAAGCACAATTTTAGAAAATCATCAAAAAACATAGAAGGTAATGTCTTTCTGGTTCTTGCATCTTTTAATACTGATTTAGGCCTCTAATATGTGTAAAAATGTTGACAATATAATTTGAGGAAGTACCTTTTTTTCTCAAAAAGCAAATAGCTGAGGTCAGAGTCAGGCACATGTTATGGTACAACCCGTTATACTACCTTCCACAGAATTTTAAACCTGTATTTATGTTTTCTATTGGTTTAGCAACTGAAAAAAGCAACAAAGATACTATTCAGTCATTACACCCCTTATAAAAGAAGCTTTCTAAAGGTATTTACCAGCTGCCCTTGAAAATTTGATGTGGCAAATTTATTCTTCATCAAAGATGACGAGCAAAATCCATGACCATCTAAAAGAGAATGGATAAATGACAAGGATGGTATGCCTGATAATCATAGTTAGTTGCCAAGTAGATCTTTAGAAGGAGGAAACCATTGCTGTATAAAATGAAAACACAGTGATATGCTTCTCAGGCTTATTTAGGTGCTGTGAAATTCTCATTGTCTAAATGAAGTAAAAGTAATAACTCCTAAAACTGTACATCATTAGTAAATCTACAGTTTCCGATGTTTCAGGTTATACCTAGACATTTTTAATCCGAATCTCAAAGTATATAGATACCCAAGATGTATGTCTGTCTTATCCGAAACCTATGACTTTCTACTCTTTCTTTTTCTAAAAAGAATTTCACTGATGCTCCTATATCTGTAACAAGTTTTTCTAAGATTTGCACAAAAAAATTCCATCCTTTCTGTCTAAATTAAAGAAATCCTGCAACATCCACAGAGGGATGGCCAGATGGTAAAGGGTCTGACGGGAGGAAGAGGAGAGGCACCAGAGGAATCTAAATGAGGATGAACAGCTCAAAAACCAAATAGCTCAGGTACAAGTTATGGTACAACCTATAAAAATAAAACCGTACTTCTCTTCTCTTGTGCATCTCCAAGTAAGATTCCCAGGGAAACAAGGAAGATATTTTATATATATATAGCGGAGACATTCTGTGTTTCACTTTTTTACATTATAGAGCTAAGGACGCATTTCACTAGACAGCCTTTGTAAGGATTTAGGTTTCTATGCAGGATTAGGTCAAATGTCATACAAGCAATCCTGTCTTAATCCTTATGGGGCTCAACAGAGTCTGAAATTGTATTTGCATCGAAATTTTTATCTGATAGAGGTTCAAGAACTGATAAAATTATACAGTGACACTTCTCTTTTCTACCCTTATTTGTTGCAATACTCAAAGCATTTAATTTTCTACTCAAAGATCTTGTGGAGAAGTCAGACAAGAAACTCTAGTTCATTTTTCCCTCCTTATGTTTGCTCATAAGAACAGTCCATTTGTAATTTTTTTTTTCAGATGGAGGAACGAGTGAAAGAACCAAAGCACAAGCTGCATTAGAAAACAGTAAACATGCATACTTGTAACTCAACCACCACATGTATGACTCTCTCTACAGGCCCCAGCACCAATATAACAACAACACCTGCTGCTGCTGCTGAAGGATGAGTTTTCAACAGCATCGACCAAATATGTCAATAGCGAATACTATCCACCCCAACTGATAGGGAGTTACCTGTCAAACATCGTGTGATGAAGGTGGAAAACAAGGTCCATCAGCTCAAGGCCATCTCTTGAACAGCTGGACCTTGGTCAGCTTATTCAACTGAAAGAAGCTCATTCCCACTCGTTATTGCTGGGGAGGCAGTTCCAACTAGTCAAACTGTTTTTTTTTATCCTTATGCCCTGTGCGTTTTTCTGGAGTAGAGAGAAATATAACCAATTTCAACAATGAAGGACGTATGAAGCAAAGAATGATGTCATCAAACAAAACAAAGTATGATCAGCAAAAGTCAGAGGATAGAATTTGAGCATGCATAATAATGGGTCGAGGATGGAGGCTAAAAAAAAGATAGTGAATGAAGAAAGAGATGGCTGAAAGGTACTTGATAAAGATAAAAATAGATAATCGAGGATGGGAAAGACACAAAAGAGGATGAGGAATGATAGATGGATGTTAGAGAAAAGATTATGTTTGACACTGGCGGAGGGAGACAGATAGAGGATAGAGCTGAAGAAGGGAGGATTGAGTACATAGATAGAGGACTAGGGATGGTAAATTTTTATATAGAAGTGGAGGGAGGGAGAATGAAGGAATAAAATTTCTCAGAACGTCCCCCTCCTTTATCTGTACATTAACACAACTCATCTTTACGCTCAACTTCTTCACTTTCATGACAATACATACTTACAAACTCACGGCACCGCTATGGGTACATGTATGGCCCCTACGTATGCCAACATCTTCATGGGGGCCATCGAGAGGAGACTTCTGGGTTCTTTCCCAGACAAACCACTTGTCTGGCTAAGATACATAGATGACATCTTTCTCATTTGGACCCATGGCCGTGCCAAACTAGAAGCATTCATCTAACATGCCAATACATTTCACCCTACCATCAAATTCACCAACATTTCGCCCATCCACGTTCCATTCCTTGATGTCATGGTCACTTTACTAGGCAACTATATCCACACAGACCTTTACTCTAAACCCACAGACACCTTCAATTACCTGCATTGGTCCTCATGCCACCCACAACACACTAGGCGTAGCATCCCATGCAGTCTCGCATTTAGATTGGTTAGAAATTTGTTCCTCAGAAGCTGCTCTTACACATAGACTCAACGATCTTAAACACCATCTCAAAAAACGCGGTTTCCCCCACAAACACATTCAAGCTGCCATTAACAAAGCCCTAGAAGCACCTAGATCAAAGGCCCTACAGAGAAAGGATGGATCCCTTACAGAGAGCCAGAGAATTCCTTTAGTGTTAACATACAACCCAGCCCTACCAAACATCCCATCTATCCTAAAAAAATACTTTCTTATTTTCCAAACTTCAGATAGATGCAAAAAAGCCATCCCGACCCTCCCCATGGCAGCTTTCCGCAGACCCAAAAACCTTTGTGACTCGTTAGTGCACTCATCCCTGTCAAGATAAGACACTGTAGGCAGCAGATCATGCAACATCCCCAGATGCATGACATGCACATCCATCACATCATCGACTACATTCACCTCCACAATCACCCGCAAATCATACAACATTCTACATAGCCTCTCTTGCCACTCCCACAACGTCATCTATCTCATAACATGTAACCTATGCAGCAAACAATATGTAGGGCTAACATCACAAACACTATGCAAACGGTTCAACACACAGATTCAACATTAATAACGATAGAGGCGACGCTGTTGCCAAACACTTTAACCTTCATGGGCACACCATCAGCCACGCAAAAATAACACCGATAGATCAGTTACTCACAACAAACATGATAGGCCTACAAAACAAAGAAACTTTCTGGATACACACATTACAGACACTAGAACCACAAGGTATCAACATCAATGACCAAGCAATGTTTCCAATTACACAAATCCATAAACACACCTAACTTCCCAGGCCGACTGGGCGCCTGCTTGGATTTAAAAGGAAAAAATAAAAAAAATAAAAAAATAGTTATAACACACAAGAGAGCCCAAGAGAGACATAAAGAAAGAAAGAGAAACGAAGAAAGAGAGAGAGAGAGAGAGAGAGAGAGAGTGAGAGGGAAGATGATGGAGATGAGAAGAATGAGGAGAGATAGATATTGACAGGCAGAAAAACTAAATCATGTAAAGGAAAGATAAAGAACACAAAAGAGAGAGAGAGAGGGAGAGAATCCTATACACATTAAGAGAATGAGAGTCTGTAGGGGATAAAGAGAGATCCACTGTTAAATGTCAACATTAAACAAGCAAGAGACAGAGAGAGAGAGAGAGAGAGAATGAAAGAGAGAGAGAGATTAGACTTAGAGATAAATAGAATGTGGGAGAAAGAAAGATAAGAGATACAACGCATCAGTATCCACGATATATGTACTTATTATATTGATCATCCATATTCACATGTATATTACAATTCTGTTTAGTGTTAACACAACAATCCTATTTAACCACACTAAGGCACTAAGAATCTACATCAGCACATGTTTATTTTACTGAAAGAACATGTTGTGTAACTACTATCCCTACAACCTATAAATGTATTGTCATCACCATTCATAATATACTATGTTTAGTGTTAGTCATTTAGAGGCACTGTTGAACCAGCACCACAGCCCCACGCCGAGCTAAAGAGAAAGAGAGAGAGAGAGAGAGAGAGAGAGAGAGAGAGAGAGAGAGAGAGAGAGAGAGAGAGAGAGAGAGAGAGAGAGAGAGAGAGAGAGAGAGAGAGAGAGAGAGAGAGAGAGAGAGAGAGAGAGAGAGAGAAATAAGGGTTTGGTTGTAACTAATATAGGACAGAATGAGGCTCTGCAAAGGAAATAATGACGTGTAGAATCGAGATTTAAGAAAGATAGATAAAGGGAGAGAGTGAAACACAGAATAAGAGAGGTCAATTAACAACATAATCATCTTAGCTGCTGTATACATATACACATAATTCCATCATATTTGTAAGTTATATTTCTTTTAACCTATGTGAGAATTTGTATATTTATATGATCTTTCAATCGCCATGCCCGTCTACATTACCACCTATTTATTAGAGACCCTCTACATCTCGCCCTCTGATGTATCAACTATCATTCTTCTACATGCGCATCCCCATTTGATACAAGTGTACAACCCCCCCAAATAAAACCTTTTCCCAATTTGTGAATTTTGATTTCTCTACAGATACTAACCAGCTCCAATATTTTATTTCAAACACGCGCTCCAGCCTTATCTTACCCTCATATCAACGAGGTCACGCCCTCTGCCATCACTATCCCTAGCCATTGCACTGAACCGTGAAGAATTCTGTGCACTGCCCCAACTAATCATTAATTTGTCCCGTCTGAGCCCAGCTCCTCCAATGTTTTGTATAACTTGTAGAAGTCAATTTTTTTCCTACTCACTCTGATGAAGCCACAATAAAGGCGAAACGTTTTTTTATGTTTAATCTATACTTGTGTTGTTTCTTTTTTTAGTCCCATAATTATAAAGTGGCGTGCCTGTCTCTTTTTAAACCTTGTTTCACACTATTTACAGACACACATGAGTCCTTTTTGGATCCTTTATTATTACCAAGTTGTCCTCCAAGTGTGGTGTTTTTGCTTCCTATTTGGATTTCTCTCTCTCTCTCTCTCTCTCTCTCTCTCTCTCTCTCTCTCTCTCTCTCTATCTATCTATCTATCTATCTATCTCTCTCTCGCTATCTCCATTCTCCTTTTTTTTGCTTCTATTCTGTTATTTTCGAAACATTTTTTTTTTCAATAGATGGGTCCATGGGAGTTTATTAGTCTCTTTCTCTGTAACTTTGTGTCGCATTTTCTTTCTCCTGTCTCTGATTTTCCCTCTTCCACACTATTCCTCCTTCTGTCTCGATCTTTTTTTTTTTTTTTTTTGTTATCTCTTTGCCCCTCTCTACCCCACTTCCTCTCTTTCTTTCTATCTCATACACTCTCTATCGATGACTCTTTATAATTCTTTTGCAATCAATCTTTCCTGTTTTCACATATTATTTATACCTCTAATTCTTTATTGAACACGCGTCAATATAGAAATATTTCTATCTATCTCTATCTGTCTTTCGCTCTTTCTTTTTTCTTGCGCCTCTTCCCTCACTTAAGATAACCATTTTTTCTTTTGTTTGTGTCTGAGTTAATACATTACATTTCTCTTAAACAGTATGTCTCACTTACGTTAATTTCTTTCTTTTTTTTCCCTTTTCACTCTCCTATCTCCTTTTCTCTCTCTCTCTCTCTCTCTCTCTCTCTCTCTCTCTCTCTCTCTCTCTCTGTTTTTCGCTTTTTCTTTTCTTTTCTTTGCGCCTTTCCCCCAACGTAACATAACACTATTTTTCTTTTGTTGTTCTCTCTCTCTCTCTCTCTCTCTCTCTCTCTCTCTCTCTCTCTCTCTCTCTCTCTCTCTCTCTCTCTCTCTCTCTCTTTCGGTCTATTTGGAAGCTAGTTTTTCTCGCGACACCTTACATGTTACGCATCTCTTATATAGTTACAAATTATATTGTGTTGTATGTCTTTCAAACATCGGTTTTAGATTTGTATTATCATCTCTTGTCTTTTATTTTGTGATTTTTCGACCACCATATTGTGTTTTAGTCTCAATGACTGTGTCTCTAATTTTTCTCTTTGCAACATGTGAGTGCTTCCGAAGGAATGACGGAATTGGGGGTCCAAGAAATAGGTGTAACTGACCAAAAAAAAAAAAAAAAAAACGATTTTCAAGCCTTTATTCCCCACCACCGCCCAGATGGCTACATCTATGATACAGAATAAGAGTGACTTAAAACGAAAAGTTTATTGTCTGTATAAAATCATGATTGAGATCGATATATTAAATTTGTTTCTTAGTTATTCTATTTGATTTCAAACATTTATGTACGTTTATTACCTCAATTATTTAGTTTAATACAATTTGCGACACAGGCATACAAAAAAGACGCATTTTGTATGTCTTTATCTTTTAAAATTTTTATACATGTGGTGTCGTTACTATTGCATTTCAGCAGTTACTTTCCTCTATACGTAAGGCCGATCTAGATTGCTACACGTATTTAAAAGAGTCTATGCCCTAACTGAGTGTTTATATCGTGAGACTATTTCTTTCTATTCTTCTTGGTTCTCTTCTTTCAATCTAAGTCTCTCTCTGTATCTCTATCTATCTTCCTCTCTCTCCCTATAATTCTTTTTCTCTAACTCTCTCTCTCTCTACCTCTCTCTCTCTCTCTCTCTCTCTATCTCTCTCTCTATCTATCTATCTAGCTAGCTAGCCAGCTATCTCTTATTGTCTTTTAGTCTTTAGATAACTTAAACTATCTCAATCCCTGTACGTCCTTACCTCTTTTCTTTTCGAATTAATTCCAAATCTACGCTCTTTCTTTCTATTTCTCTCTCTCTCTCTCTCTCTCTCTCTCTCTCTCTCTCTCTCTCTCTCTCTCTCTCTCTCTCTCTTGCTCTTTCTCTCTCTCTCTTGTTCGGACGCTCTGTTTCTTTTTTCTATTCTCTGCGAGTCGTTCTTTTTCCGGTTTATATTCCTTCTAGGCTCTCTTAATCTTTCTATCTCTCTCTATTTCTCTCTCTCTCTCTCTCTCTCTCTCTCTCTCTCTCTCTCTCTCTATCTGCCTCTCCTTCTCTGCACTTTTCGCCTCTTCTCTCATTTTGGATTTTTTTTTATACCTTTTTGTTCGTTTTTAAATCAGTGTATTGCTGAGTCTTCTATTGTAATTGTGTTTTGCTTTTTTGCAATCCCTTTCTAGCTCTTCCTTTTTATTTTATCTCTCCTTCTGTCTCTCTTTGTACTTGTAGTTGTAGTTGTAGTTGTAGTTGTAGTTGTAGATTTGGTTGTAGTTGTAGTTGTAGTTGTAGTAGTTGTAGTTGTAGCTGTAGTTGTAGTTGTAATTGTAGTTGTAGTTGTAGTTGTAGTTTACGTAGAAGTTGTAGTTGTAGTAGTTGTAGTGGTAGTAGTTGTAGTTGTAGTTGTAGCAGTTGTACTTGTAGTTAAAGTAGTTGTAGTAATTGTAGTTGTACTTGTAGTTGTAGTTTTATTTGTAGTAGTAGTAGTTGTAGGTGTAGTAGTTGTAGTTGTAATTGTAGTTGTAGTTGTAGTTGTAGTTTACGTAGAAGTTGTAGTTGTAGTAGTTGTAGTTGTAGTAGTTGTAGTTGTAGCAGTTGTACTTGTAGTTGTAGTTGTAGTTTTAATAGTGGTTGTAGTTGTAGTAGTTTTAGTTGCAGTAGATGTAAATGTAGTTAAAGTTATAGTTGTAGTTGTAGTTGTAGTTGTATTTGTAGTTCTAGTTGTAGTAGCTGTAGTTGTAGTTGTAGTTGTAGTTGTAAATGTAGTTGTAGATGTAGTTGTAGTTGTAGATATAGTTGTAGTTGTAGTTGTAGTTGTAGTTGATGTTGTAGTTGTAGTTGTAGTTGTAGGTAAAGTTACAGTTGTAGTTGTAGTTGTAGTTGTAGTTGTAGTTGTAGTAGTTGTAGTTCTAGTTGTAGTTGTCGTTGTAGTTGTAGTTCTAGTTATAGTGTAGTTGTAGTTGTAAATAAAGTTAAAGTAGTTGTAGTTGTAGTTGTAGTTGATGTTGTAGTTGTAGGTGTAGTAGTTGTAGTTGTAATTGTAGTTGTAGTTGTAGGTGTAGTAGTTGTAGTTGTAATTGAAGTTGTAGTTGTAAATTTAGTTGTAGTAGTTGTAGTTTTAGTTGTAGTTTTGTTGTAGTTGTAGTTGTAGTTGTAGTTTTTGTTGTAGTTGTACTTTTTAGTTGTAGTAGTTGTAGTTGTGGTTATAGTTGTAGTTGCAGTTTTTTTTGTAGTTGTTGTTGTAGTTGTAGTATTTTTAGTTGTAGTAGTTGCAGTTGTAGTTGTAGTTGTAGTTTTAGTTATAGTTGTATTTGTAGTTGTAGTTGTAGTTGTTGTTGTAGTAGTAGTATTTTTAGTTGTAGTAGTTGCAGTTGTGTTTGTAGTTGTAGTTGTAAATATAGTTGTATTTGTAGTTGTAGTAGTTCTAGTAGTTGTAGTTGTTGTAGTATAGTTGACTTGAAGTTAAAATTGATGCTGTAGTTGTAGTAGTAGTAGTTGTAGTTGTAGTTCTAGTTGTAGGTGTAGTTGTGTTTGTAGTAATTGTGGTTGTATATGTAGTTGAAGTTTTAGGTGTAGTTGTAGATGTAGTTGATTTTGAAGTTGTAGTTGTAGTTGCAGTAGTTGTAGTTGTAGTTGTTGTTGTAGTTTTTCTAGTTGTAGTTAGTAATTGTAGTTGTAGTTGTAGTAGTTGTAGTGGTAGTTGTAGTTGTAATTGTGGTTGCAGTTGTTGTAGTTCTAGTTGTAGTTGTAGTAGTTGTAGATGTACTTGTAGTTGTAGTTGTAGTTGTACTTGTTGTAGTTGTAGTTGTAGTTGTAGTTGTAGGTGTAGCAGTTGTAGTTGTAAAGGTAGTTGTAGTGTTTGTTTTAGTTGTAAATGTAGTAGTTGTAGTTTTAGGTGTTGTTGTAGTTGTTGAAGTAGTTGTAGTTGTTGAAGTAGTTTCAGTTGAAGAAGTAGTTGTAGTTGTAGTTTTTGTAATTCTAGTTGAAGTTGTAGTCGTAGTTATACTTATAGTTGTAGTTTTAGTAGTTGTAGTTGTATTTGTAATTGTATATATAGTTGTAGTTGCAGTAGTAGTTGTAGTTAAAGTAGGTGTAGTTGTAGTTTTAGTAGTTGTAATTGTAGTATTTGTAGTTATAGTGGTTGTAGTTTTAGTTGTAATTGTAGTTTTAGTTGTAGTTGTAGTAGTTGTAGTTTTAGTTGTAGTAGTAGTAGTTGAAGTTGTAGTTGTAGTTGTAGTTGTAGTAGTTGAAGTTGTAGCTGTAGTTGTAGTAGTTGCAGTTTTAGTAGTTGTAGTTGTATTTGTAGTTATAGATGTGGTTGTAGTATTAGTTGTAGTTGTACTTGTAGTAGTAGTTGTAATTGTAGTAGTTGTAGTTGTAGTTGTAGTAGTTGTAGTTGTAGTTACAGTTGTAGTTTTAATTGTAGTTGTAGTTGTTGTTGTATTATTAATAGTTGTAGTTGTAGTAGTTGTAGTTGAAAATGTAGTTGTAGTTGTAGTTCTAGTTCTAGTTGTAGTAGTAGTTTTAGTTTTAGTAGTTTTACTTGTAGTTGCAGTAATTGTAGTTGAAGTTGTAATAGTTGTAGGTGTAATTTTAGTTGTAGTTGTAATTGTAGTAGTTGTATTTGTATTTGTAGTTGGAGTTGGAGTTATAGTTGTATATATAGTTGTAGTTGAAACGTAGTAGTTGTAGTTGTAGTTATAATTTTAGAAGTTGAAGGTGTAGTTTTAGTTGAAGTTGTAGTTATAGTTGTAATTGTAGTTGTAGTCGTAGTTGTAGTTGTAGTACCTGTAGTTAAAGTTATAGCTGTAGTTGCAGTTGTAGTTGTAGTTTTACTTGTAGTTGTAGTAGTAGTTGTAGTCAATGTTGTAGTTGTAGTTGCAGTTGTAATTGTAGTTGTATTTGTAGTAATTGAAGTTGTAGTTGTAGTATTTGTAGTTGTATTTGTAGTATATGTAGTTGTAGTTGTAGTAATAATTGTAATTGTAGTTGTAGTTGTAGTTGTAGTAGTTGTAGTTGTAGTTGTAGTTGTTGTTGTAGTTGTAGTTGTAATTGCAGTTGTAGCAGTTATAGTTGTAATTGTAGTTGTAGTTGTAGTTTTAGTTAATGTTAGAAATGTAATTGTAGTTGATGTTGTAAATGTAGTAATAGTTGTAGTTGTAGTTTTAGTAGTAGTAGTTGTAGATGTAGTTATAGTTGTAGTTGTTGTAGTCGTAGTTGTAGTTCTACTTGTAGTTGTAGTTGTTGTATATGTAGTTTTAGTTGTAAATGTAATTGTAGTTGTAATTTTAGTTGTAGTAGATATAAGTGTAATTGTAGTTGTAGTTGTAGTTGTAGTTGTAGATTTAGTCGTAGTTGTAGTTGTAGTAGTTGTAGTTGTAGTAGTTGTAGTTGTAGTTTTATTTGATGTTGTAGTTTTAGTTGTAGTAATTGTAATTGTAGTTGTAGTTGTAGTTGTAGTTGTAGTTTTACTTCTAGTTGTAGTAGTAGTTGTATTTGTATTAATTGTAGTTGCAGTTGTAATAGTCGTAGTTGTAGTTGTAGTTGTAGTCGTAGTTGTAGTAGTTTTAGTTGTAGTTTTGGTTTTTTTTGTAATCTTAGTAGTAGTAGTTGTAGTTGTAGTAGTAGTTGTAGTTGTAGTAGTCGTAGTTGTAGATGTAGGTGTAGTTGTATTTACAGTTGTAGTTGGTGTTGCAGTAGGTGAAGTTGCAGTTATACTTTATGCTGTAGTTGTATTTGTAGTTAAAGTTATAGTTATAGATGTGGATGTAGTTGCAGTAGCCTTTATTGTAGTTGTAGTAGTTGTAGTTGTAGATATAGTTGTAGTTATATTTGCATTTGTAGCTGTAGTTGTATTTGTTGTTGTAGTTTTAGTATTTGTAGCTGTAGTTGTACTTGTGGTTGTAGTTGTACCTGTATTTGTAATTGTAGTTGTAGTTATAGTTGTAGTTGTAGTAGTTAAAGTTTTAGTTGTAGTTGTAGTATTTGTAGTGGTAATTGTAGTTGATGTTGTAGTTGTAGTTGTAGTAGTTGTTGTTTTAGTTCTAGTTGTAGTTGTAGATGTAGTAGTTGTAGTTATAGTTTTACTTGTAGTTGTAGCTGTAAATGTAGTAGTAGTAGTTGTAGTTGTAGTTGTAGTAGTAGTTATAGATGTAGTAGTTGTAGTTGTAGTTGTAGTAGTTTTAGTTGTAGTTGTATTAGTTGTATTTGTAAATGTAGTAGTTGCAGTTCTAGTTATAGTTGTAGTAGCTGTAGTTGTAGTTGTAGTAGTTGTAGTTATAGTTGTAGTTGTTGTAGTTGTAGTTGTAGTTCTACTTGTAGTTGTAGTTGTTGTATATGTAGTTGTAGTTGTAAATGTAGTTGTAGTTGTAATTTTAGTTGTAGTAGATGTAAGTGTAATTGTAGTTGTAGTTGTAATTGTAGTTGTAGATTTAGTTGTAGTTGTAGTTGTAGTTTTACTTGTAGTTGTATTAGTAGTTGTATTTGTATTAATTGTAGTTGCAGTTGTAATAGTCGTAGTTGTTATTGTATTTATAGTTTTAATGTAGTTGTAGTTGTAGTTTTAGTTGTTGTAGTTGTAGCTTTAGTTGTAATTGTAGTTGTAGTTGAACTTGTAGTAGTTGTACTTGTAGTTGTTGTTGTAGTTGTAGTTGTTATTTTAGTTCTAGTAGTTGTAGTTGTAGTTGGTGTTGTAGTTGTTAGTGTAGGTGCAGTTGTAGTTTTAGTTAATGTTAGAAATGTAATTGTAGTTGATGTTGTAAATGTAGTTGTAGTTGTAGTTTTAGTTGTAGTAGTAGTTATATTTGTAGTTGTAGTTGAAGTTGTAGTAGTTGTAGTTGTAGTTGCACTTGTAGTTGAAGTTATAGTTGTTTTTGTAGTTGTAGATGTATTTATAGTTGTAGTTGCAAATGTAACTGTAGTAGAAGTTGTATTTGTAGATGTAGTTGTAGTTGTATTTATAATTGTATTTGTAGTTCTAGTTGTAGATGATGTTGTATGTGTAGTTGTAGTTGTATTTTTAGTTGTTGTAGTTCTAGTTGTAGTTTTAGTGGTAGTAGTTGTAGTTGTAGTAGTTGTAGTTGTAGTTGTAGTTGTCGTAGTTGTAATTGTAGTTATAGTTTTAAGTGTAGTTTTAATTTTAGTTGTAGTACATGTAATTGCAGATGTAGTAGTTGTAGTTGTATTTGTAATTATAGTTGTAGTTGTAGTTGTAGGTGTAGTTGTAGTAGTAGTTGTAGTTGTAGTAGTCGTAGTTGTAGATGAAGTTGTAGTTGTATTTATAGTTGTAGTTGGTGTTGCAGTAGTTGAAGTTGCAGATATACTCTTTGCTGTAGTTGAATTTGTAATTAAAGTTATAGTTATAGATGTATTTGTAGTTATAATAGAAATTGTAGTTGAAGTAGTCTTATTTGTAGTTGTAGTAGTTGTAGTTGTAGATATAGTTGTAGTTATAGTTGCAGTTGTGGCTGTAGTTCTAGATGTAGTTGTAGTTGTAGTTGTAGTTGTCCCTGTATTTGTAATTGTAGTTGTAGTTATAGTTGTAGTTATAGTAGTTAAAGTTGTAGTTGTAGTTGTAGTTGTCGTTGTAGTTGTAGTTGTAGTTATATGTGTAGTTGTAGTTGTAAATGTAGTTAAAGTAGTTGTAGTTGTAGTTGTAGATGTAGTAGTTGTAGTTATAGTTTTACTTTTAGTTGTAGTTGTAAATGTAGTAGTAGTAGTTGTAGTTGTAGTTGTCGGTGTAGTTGTAGTAGTGGTTCTAGTTGTAGTTGTAGTTTTAGGAGTTGTAGTTGCAGTTATAGATGTATTTGTGGTTATAGTTGTAGTAGTTGTAGTTGTAATTGAAGCTGTAGTTGTAATTGCAGTTGTAATTGTAATAGTAGTTGTAGTAGTTGCAGTTGTAGTTAAAGTTGTAGTTGTAGTTAAAGTTGTAGTTGATCTTGTAGTTGTTGTAGTAGTTATAATTTTAGTTGTAGTTTTAGTTGTAGATGTATTAATTGTAGTTGTAGTTTTACTTTTAGTATTAGTTGAAAATATACTAGTAGTAGTTGTAGGTGTAGTTGTAGTAGTAGTTGTAGTTGTTGTTGTAGCAGTTGTAGTTGTAGATGTTGTTGTAGTTGTTTTTATAGTTGTAGTTTTAGTTGAAGTTGTAGTAGTTGTAGTTTTAGTTAAAATTTATATTGTAGTTGTGAGATGTATAAGTTGTATTTGGTAGATGTAGTGGTATTTCTGTAGTTGTAGTTCTGGTAGTTGTAATTGTAGCTGCAGTTGTAGTTGTAGTTGTGCAGCTTGTAGTAGTCAACTACAACTACAACTACTTTTAATCTACATTTAATAACAACTACAACTACAGCTACAACAAGTAAAACTACAACTAAAACTACAACAAGTAGAACTACAACTAACACTACAATAAGTTCAACTACAACTACAACTACAACAAGTAGAACTACAACTACAACTACAACTACGACAAGTACAAGTACAACTGCAACAAGTACAAGTACAACTACCAGTACAAGAAGTACAAGTACAACTACAAAAAGTACAAGTAGAACTACAACTTCAACAAGTACAAGTATAACTACATGTACAACAAGTACAACTACAATTACAATTAAAACATATACAACTTCAACTACAAATACAACAAGTACAACTAAAACTACAACTACAACAAGTACAACTATAACTACAACAAGTACAACTACAACTACAACTACAACAAGTACAAGTACAACTACAACTACAACAAGTAGAAGGAAAGTACAACTACAACTACAAGTACAACTACAACTGAAAGAAATAAAGTACAACTAGAACTACAAGAAATACAACTACAACTAGAAGTACAACTACGACTACATCTGCAACAATTACAACTACAACTACAACTACAACAACTATAACTACAACTACAACTACAACAACTACAACTACAACTACAACTACAACAACTACAACTACAACTACAACTACAACAACTACAACTACAACTACAAGAACTACAACTACAACTACAACAACTACAACTACAACAACTACAACAAGTAGAAGTACAACTACAACTACATCAAGTACAACTACAACTACAACTACAAAAAGGTCAAGTACAACTACAACTACAAGAATTACAACTACAACCACAACATATCAGTACAAATACATCTATTACAAGTACAACTACAACTACAACTGCAACAAATACAACTACAACCACAAGAAGTACAAGTAAAAGTATAACTACAACAAGTACAAGTACAAGTACAACTGCAATTACAACAGGTATAAGTACAACTACAACTGCAACAAGTAAAACTACAACTACAAAAAGTAAAAGTAAAACTACAAGTACAACTACAACTACAACAATACAACAACAACTACAACTACAACAAGTAAAACTACAACTATACAACTATATAACTACAACTACAACTACAATAACTACAACTACAACTACAACTACAACAACTACAACTACAAAAAATACAACTAAAAACTACAACAACAACAACTAAATAAACAACAACAACTACAACAACTAAAACTACAACTACAACTACAACAACTACAACTACAACAACTACAACTACAACTACAATTACGACAACTACAACAACTACAACTACAACTACAACAACTACAACTACAACTACAACTACAACAACTACAACTACAACTAAAACTACAACAACTACAACTACAACTACAACAACTACAACTACAACTACAACTACAACAACTACAACTACAACTACAACTACAACAACTACAACTACAACTACAACAACTACAACTACAACTACAACTAAAAACAACTACAACTACAACTACAACTACAACAACTACAACTACAACTACAACTACAACAACTACAACTACAACTACAACTACAACAACTACAACTACAACTACAACTACAACAACTACAACTACAACTACAACTACAACAACTACAACTACAACTACAACTACAACTACAACAACTACAACTACAACTACAACAACTACAACTACAACTACAACAACTACAACTACAACTACAACTACAACAACTACAACTACAACTACAACTACAACAACTACAACTACAACTACAACTACAACAACTACAACTACAACTACAACTACAACAACTACAACTACAACTACAACTACAACAACTACAACTACAACTACAACTACAACAACTACAACTACAACTACAACAACTACAACTACAACTACAACTATAACAACTACAACTACAACTACAACAACTACAACTACAACTACAACAACTACAACTACAACTACAACTACAACTACAACTACAACTACAACAACTACAACTACAACTACAACTACAACAACTACAACTACAACTACAACTACAACTACAACAACTACAACTACAACTACAACAACTACAACTACAACTACAACAACTACAACAACTACAACTACAACTACAACTACAACTACAACAACTACAACTACAACTACAACAACTACAACTACAACTACAACTACAACAACTACAACTACAACTACAACTACAACAACTACAACTACAACTACAACAACTACAACTACAACTACAACTACAACAACTACAACTACAACTACAACTACAACAACTACAACTACAACTACAACTACAACAACTACAACTACAACTACAACTACAACAACTACAACTACAACTACAACAACTACAACTACAACTACAACTACAACAACTACAACTACAACTACAACTACAACTACAACAACTACAACTACAACAACTACAACTACAACAACTACAACTACAACTACAACTACAACTACAACAACTACAACTACAACTACAACAACTACAACTACAACTACAACTACAACAACTACAACTACAACTACAACTACAACAACTACAACTACAACTACAACAACTACAACTACAACTACAACAACTACAACTACAACTACAACTACAACAACTACAACTACAACTACAACTACAACAACTACAACTACAACTACAACTACAACAACTACAACTACAACTACAACTACAACAACTACAACTACAACTACAACAACTACAACTACAACTACAACTACAACAACTACAACTACAACTACAACTACAACAACTACAACTACAACTACAACAACAACAACTACAACTACAACTACAACAACTACAACTACAACTACAACTACAACAACTACAACTACAACTACAACTACAACAACTACAACTACAACAACTACAACTACAACTACAACTACAACTACAACAACTACAACTACAACTACAACAACTACAACTACAACTACAACTACAACTACAACAACTACAACTACAACTACAACTACAACAACTACAACTACAACTACAACTACAACTACAACTACAACTACAACAACTACAACTACAACTACAACTACAACAACTACAACTACAACTACAACAACAACAACTACAACTACAACAACTACAACTACAACTACAACTACAACAACTACAACTACAACTACAACTACAACAACTACAACTACAACTACAACTACAACAACTACAACTACAACTACAACTACAACAACTACAACTACAACTACAACTACAACAACTACAACTACAACTACAACTACAACAACTACAACTACAACTACAACAACAACAACTACAACTACAACAACTACAACTACAACTACAACTACAACAACTACAACTACAACTACAACAACTACAACTACAACTACAACTACAACTACAACAACTACAACTACAACTACAACTACAACTACAACAACTACAACTACAACTACAACAACTACAACTACAACAACTACAACTACAACTACAACAACTACAACTACAACTACAACTACAACTACAACTACAACAACTACAACTACAACTACAACTACAACAACTACAACTACAACTACAACAACTACAACTACAACTACAACTACAACAACTACAACTACAACTACAACTACAACAACTACAACTACAACTACAACTACAACAACTACAACTACAACTACAACAACTACAACAACTACAACTACAACTACAACTACAACTACAACAACTACAACTACAACTACAACAACTACAACTACAACTACAACTACAACTACAACAACTACAACTACAACTACAACTACAACTACAACTACAACTACAACTACAACTACAACAACTACAACTACAACTACAACTACAACTACAACTACAACAACTACAACTACAACTACAACTACAACAACTACAACTACAACTACAACAACTACAACTACAACTACAACTACAACAACTACAACTACAACTACAACTACAACAACTACAACTACAACTACAACAACTACAACAACTACAACTACAACAACTACAACTACAACTACAACTACAACTACAACTACAACTACAACTACAACAACTACAACTACAACTACAACTACAACAACTACAACTACAACTACAACAACTACAACTACAACTACAACTACAACAACTACAACTACAACTACAACTACAACAACTACAACTACAACTACAACTACAACAACTACAACTACAACTACAAAACTACAACTACAACTACAACTACAACTACAACAACTACAACTACAACTACAACTACAACAACTACAACTACAACTACAACTACAACTACAACAACTACAACTACAACTACAACTACAACTACAACAACTACAACTACAACAACTACAACTACAACTACAACTACAACAACTACAACTACAACTACAACAACTACAACTACAACTACAACAACTACAACTACAACTACAACTACAACAACTACAACTACAACTACAACTACAACAACTACAACTACAACTACAACTACAACAACTACAACTACAACTACAACTACAACTACAACTACAACTACAACTACAACAACTACAACAACTACAACTACAACTACAACTACAACAACTACAACTACAACTACAACTACAACAACTACAACTACAACTACAACAACTACAACTACAACTACAACTACAACTACAACAACTACAACTACAACAACTACAACTACAACTACAACTACAACTACAACAACAACAACTACAACTACAACTACAACAACTACAACTACAACTACAACTAAAACTACAACTACAACTACAACTACAACAACTACAACTACAACTACAACTACAACAACTACAACTACAACTACAACAACTACTACAACTACAACTACAACAACTACAACTACAACTACAACAACTACAACTACAACTACAACTACAACTACAACAACAACTACAACTACAACTACAACAACTACAACTACAACTACAACAACTACAACTACAACTACAACTACAACAACTACAACTACAACTACAACTACAACAACTACAACTACAACTACAACTACAACAACTACAACTACAACTACAACAACAACTACAACTACAACTACAACTACAACAACTACAACTACAACTACAACAACTACAACTACAACTACAACTACAACAACTACAACTACAACTACAACAACTACAACTACAACTACAACTACAACAACTACAACTACAACTACAACAACTACAACTACAACTACAACAACTACAACTACAACTACAACTACAACTACAACTACAACAACTACAACTACAACTACAACAACTACAACTACAACTACAACTACAACAACTACAACTACAACTACAACTACAACAACTACAACTACAACTACAACAACTACAACTACAACTACAACTACAACAACTACAACTACAACTACAACAACTACAACTACAACTACAACAACTACAACTACAACTACAACTACAACAACTACAACTACAACTACAACAACTACAACTACAACTACAACTACAACAACTACAACTACAACTACAACTACAACTACAACTACAACTACAACAACTACAACTACAACTACAACTACAACAACTACAACTACAACTACAACTACAACAACTACAACTACAACTACAACAACTACAACTACAACTACAACAACTACAACTACAACTACAACAACTACAACTACAACTACAACTACAACAACTACAACTACAACTACAACAACTACAACTACAACTACAACAACTACAACTACAACTACAACTACAACAACAACAACTACAACTACAACTACAACTACAACAACTACAACTACAACTACAACTACAACTACAACAACTACAACTACAACTACAACTACAACAACTACAACTACAACTACAACAACTACAACTACAACTACAACTACAACAACTACAACTACAACTACAACAACTACAACTACAACTACAACTACAACAACTACAACTACAACTACAACTACAACAACTACAACTACAACTACAACAACAACAACTACAACTACAACTACAACAACTACAACTACAACTACAACAACTACAACTACAACTACAACTACAACTACAACTACAACTACAACTAAAACTACATTGAAAACTACAACAACTACAACTACAACTACAACTACAACTACAACTACAACAACTACAACTACAACTACAACTACAACTACAACTACAACAACTACAACTACAACTACAACAACTACAACAACTACAACTACAACTACAACTACAACAACTACAACTACAACTACAACTACAACAACTACAACAACTACAACTACAACTACAACTACAACTACAACTACAACAACTACAACTACAACTACAACTACAACAACTACAACTACAACTACAACTACAACAACTACAACTACAACTACAACTACAACAACTACAACTACAACTACAACTACAACAACTACAACTACAACTACAACAACTACAACTACAACTACAACTACAACAACTACAACTACAACTACAACTTCAACAACTACAACTACAACTATAACTACAACTACAACTACAACTACAACTCAACTACAACAACTACAACTACAACTACAACTAGACCTACAACAACTACAACTACAAATACAACTACAACAACTACAACTATAATTACAACTAAAACAACTACAACTACAACTACAACTACAACAACTACAACTACAACTACAACAACTACAACTACAACTACAACTACAACAACTACAACTACAACTACTTTAACTACAGCTACAACTACAACTACAACAACTACAACTACAACTACAACTACAACAACTACAACAACTACAACTACAACTACAACAACTACAACTACAACTACAACTACAACAACTACAACTACAACTACAACTACAACTACAACTACAACTACAACAACAACAACTACAACTACAACTACAACTACAACAACTACAACTACAACTACAACTACAACTACAACTACAACAACTACAACTACAACTACAACTACAACAACTACAACTACAACTACAACAACTACAACTACAACTACAACTACAACAACTACAACTACAACTACAACTACAACAACTACAACTACAACTACAACAACTACAACTACAACTACAACTACAACTACAACTACAACAACTACAACTACAACTACAACTACAACAACTACAACTACAACTACAACTACAACAACTACAACTACAACTACAACTACAACTACAACAACTACAACTACAACAACTACAACTACAACTACAACTACAACAACTACAACTTTAAACTACAACTACAACTACAACTAAACTACTACAACAACTACAACTACAACTACAACTACAACAACAACTACAACTACAACTACAACAACTACAACTACAACTACAACTACAACTACAACAACTAAAACTACAACTACAACTACAACAACTACAACTACAACTACAACTACAACAACTACAACTACAACTACAACTACAACAACTACAACTACAACTACAACTACAACAACTACAACTACAACTACAACAACTACAACTACAACTACAACAACTACAACTACAACTACAACTACAACAGCTACAACTACAACTACAACTACAACAACTACAACTACAACTACAACTACAACAACTACAACTACAACTACAACAACTACAACTACAACAACTACAACTACAACTACAACTACAACAACTACAACTACAACTACAACTACAACAACTACAACTACAACTACAACTACAACTACAACAACAACTACAACTACAACAACTACAACTACAACTACAACAACTACAACTACTACAACTACAACAACTACAACAACTACAACTACAACAATTACAACTGCAACTACAACTCAAACTACAACTACAACAACTACAACTACAACTACAACTATAACAACTACAACTACAACTACAACTACAACTACAACTACAACAACTACAACTACAACTACAACAACTACAACTACAACTACAACAACAACAACTACAACTACAACTACAACAACTACAACTACAACTACAACTACAACAACTACAACTACAACTACAACTACAACAACTACAACTACAACTACAACAACTACAACTACAACAACTACAACTACAACTACAACTACAACAACTACAACTACAACTACAACTACAACAACTACAACAACTACAACTACAACTACAACAACTACAACTACAACTACAACTACAACAACTACAACTACAACAACTACTACAACAACTACAACTACAACTACAACTACAACAACTACAACTACAACTACAACTACAACAACTACAACTACAACTACAACTACAACAACTACAACTACAACTACAACAACTACAATTACAACTACAACT
>JAWDGP010000191.1:22500-26437 GCA_033675545.1 Elysia crispata | reverse complement strand
AGAGAGAAGAAGGGGAGGCAGGAGCTAAGAGAGAGAGAGAGACACAGAGAGACTGAGAGAGAGAGAGAAGAAGGGGAGGGAGAGAGAAACAGACTGGCAGGAGCTAAGAGGGAAAGAGAGAGAGAGACACAGAGAGAGACACAGAGAGAGAGAGACACAGAGAGAGAGACACAGAGAGAGAGACACAGAGAGAGAGAAAGAGAAAGAGATAAAGAAGAAGGGGAGGGAGACAGAAACACCGGGTGGATGGAGAGGGAAAGAGAGAGAGAGAGAGAGAGAGAGAGAGAGACACAGAGAGAGAGAGAGAGAGAAAGAGAGAGAGATAAAGAAGAAGGGGAGGGAGAGAGAAACAGACTGGCAGGAGCTTGAGAAAGAGGGAAAGAGAGATATTTTTTTAATATTTATTTTTTATGCAGAATCCAGAATAAGAAATATTGAGTGATGTAGAAAATGCACACAACCAAGTTACCTAAGGGACAGTACGGTTCGATTTCTTGTCAATGCACAGCCAAAGTCTTTCACAAGAAAACCATGAGTTAACTCAATATGAGCACAGAGACGCTTTCATGGGCAAACCCTTCCCATGGGATTAAATACAAAACTTGTATTTCCAATACATTAGACACTACAGGTAAAAAGTTCAAAACTCTTGACCTCTCCAATAATGCCTAGATGACATTTTAGCAATCATAAAGCAGAGTAATAAGGTGGAAACTATTTTGCTCTAGCTCAATGCTAAGAAAAGTAACGCTGTTAATTTTTAAAATTAATTTTTCACGCAGAAAATTTTGAGCCACTTAAACAGAATAAATGTGTATTTAAAAACAATTTCAATTTAAAAAACTTAGGATTATAACAATTATTTCCATAACATATGACAAGAATACAGTTGAGTCCAAATAATTCGAATCCGGACAGTTCGAATTCTTGGATATTTTGAAGTCGTTTTATTTCACGGAATATTTCACTATTTAAGTTTTAAGATTTATTAAAAAATATCGGTTAGACTGAATTTCGAGAAAAGGATCCGGTTAATTCGAGGCGATTTTGGCATTCTGTCACAGTGAAAGCACTTTTCCAGGCTTGTAAAACAAAGTACATGTAGTGCTATGCTCCGTGCAGCAAGTGATTCTTGTGTGTGTGTGTGTGTGTGTGTGCCCACCTACATTACAGGCAAGAGTCTGCAATAAGACTACAAGAGAGAAAGGGGTTAGGCCCATCTCCACCTCCCTGCACACTTGTACGACATTCCTGATCTGTCATCCACATTTTTTTAAACTCTTTTACTCCATGCATTCTGATAATTCGAAATCCTTTTTTGATCCCAATGACTTTGAAATAAGCGGACTCAACTGTATATGACAAAATTTCATTTGAAACATGTCTGTACTTTAACAAAAACAGGAAACCGATACTACTATATCGGCTTTATTCCCAGTTTTAAAATATTTCAAAATGGTTTAAAAATACCTAAAGTACAATGAACGTGTGACAATATCAATACTTGCTATACATTTTTTCCTTCTCCCTAATCATATATTTCAATCAATCAAATTAAGAGAAGCAAAATATGCTTCATATAATAATTATGTATGTACATTGTGCACGTAGAAACTAAATCGCACCCTGTAGCCATATTTTTTTTAAAGAAGTAGGTGTATTTTTTTTTTTTTAATACTCAATAAATTTGTCTCTAGAGATAGATCTCCAGATCTTTAGAGCTTTACATGGAATCAAATTTTCAGAATAGAGACAGACATCTAGAGTATTAAATCAAAAGCCCTGTTGGACTGGTCTAGATAAAAATTCTAGATAAATTAAGAAGACCTAGAAGCCACATTGCACTGTTTGATCCCCACTTTCTTTCAATATTATATTTAAAGTTAAAAATTACACTGGAATGATTAAATATTTTGATTTTAAAATTAAAGGTACAAATCATTAAAACTCAGGTTTGAGTTTTTGTTTTGCATTATTTTTTTCAATCTTTCTAGATGTTTAAATTAAAAGCTTTCCAAGACCATTTGTGAGCAAATTGATGCTTTTCTATGAAATTGTTAAAAGACTTAAGTTGACTGAATTTCAAACTTAAAAAAGCCCCTGGCTTTTCGCCAAGTCGAGCTGTAAATGATGATGAATTATCCCTTGCTACTTTACAGTAAAACCAATCTACACCTCACTTTAGAACTAGATTATAGATATTATTATATGCATCTATATAATTGAAATTGCATTTAATAGTTTTATTCAGATCCAAGCATCAAATTCCATCTCATTTGGTCGGAATAGACTAGATTTATATTCTAGATTCTATAACTACATAGTTTTTAGGGTCAAACTACTAGAGTCTATGTAAAGGCAGGTTTTCATAATTCATGTATGTTCATCACGAGCCTAGCTGATGCTAAATGGGATTGAATGTATTCTTACAAAATAAAAAAAAGGAATATGACACTGACTTGAGGCATCCATAACAGTAATCTAGAATTAGACTAGTCTAGAATCTAGATAGATCTAGCCTTCGTAAAAAAAATACCAAAGTTGTACCCTAAAACCATTTACACAGCTGGTAATTTCATGGTCTAGATCTAGAATCTAGTTCTAAATCTATCATTGGTGTGAGAATTAAGTTTTTTAAACTCCAGGTCATCGGAATTTATAAATGGGAAGCTAAACTCAGTTCTAGATCTAGATTCTAGATTCAAGATCTAGATCTAGATCTAGATAGATAGCCTAATTTTGAAGTGTATTTTAAATTGGTAAATTTATAGATCTAATCTAGATCTGGATTCTAGATCTAGATCTAGATTCTAGATCTAGACGTCTAGTATCTCTAGATCTAGAATCTAGAAAAAATCTACATCTGGATAAGATAAATCTAGCTCTTGATCTAGATCTAGATCTAGATCTAGTTTAAAGTCTAATCTAGATATGAATCTCGATTCAAGATTCTAATCTACAACTAGATTTAGGTTTCGGAATTTGCTGTCTAGATTCTAGGTGTAACTCTTACCTTGCTGGCTTTCCAAAACAATGCAAGTCAAAAGCTGAGGAGCGCATTCCTCTAAAGTTTTACAGAAGTCAGCGAAAACATTACGATCTTTTTGACATAAAAAATCCAAAAGTGTCTCTGTTCTTGTTTTAGGGTCTGCAGGGCCCAGTATTTGCTTTTCCTCCGAAACGGTGAAAATTCCTCGGCGTAACAATCGAGGAAAAACCTTGTTTATATCAAGTTCTTGGACAAGTTTTGGTCTGACCCGTTCTAGCAGACGGGCTATCCCACCATGCCCCGCCATCTTGTTTACGGTTGATGCTGGGCCTTAGCTGGGTCACATTCGAAAGGGTGCGGGTGGAGAAACAGCACTTCCTGAAAATGTCACCAGGCCAGTGGTTACCAAGTTCACAACCGATCTAACTCTCGCGAAAATTTGGGAAACAAGGCTGGCTTGAACAAAACAGTATCTACACATTTTAAAAAGATAAAAAAGTTTATTCTGTAAGCGGGGAAAAAACAGACGAAGAGAGAGAGAGAGAGAGAGAGAGAGAGAGAGAGAGAGAGAGAGAGAGAGAGAGAGAGAGAGAGAGAGAGAGAGAGAGAGAGAGGGTTTGACTTTATCCTTTTTTTAAACCGAAAAAAAAATGTTTTGGCTTGGACCAGTGATGTAGATGTATTATTTAAAAAGAACTTCTTCTTCAGGTGCCATGCCGGCTGGCGTGGGCGATCAAGGACCTCCAACCAACTCTACAGCTCATCTCTCTGATCCTCTCGGATGGTTTTCCAATGTTCATCCAGTCCGCCAGGCTGTCCAACATCTTTTCTCTTGGTCTTCCTCTGCCTCTCTTTCCATCAAATTTTCCTGTTGTCACCAAATGTTCTAGTTGGTTTCTTCTTATGACATGACCAACAAATTTTGCTTGCCTTTTTCGTATTTTGGTC
>JAWDGP010000191.1:7500-15000 GCA_033675545.1 Elysia crispata | reverse complement strand
CTGACACTAGGCAAAATGGATCGTCATCTGGTCTGTCTGGACTTGTCCAGCGTACTCTTAGTCTCACAGTTAGGTCTATCACTGCTCTAAGCCTATCACGGTGTTCGTCAGTGTGTACTCTGGGCAAGTATTTGTCTTTGAAATCTTTAGCTGAGATGAATTCTTCATGTCCCGGGTTTTTCTTCACAATTCCTCCAGAGGAAGATCCACTCTCTGCTGCTTCACTTTCAAGTCCTCCACTCAGAATCTGACACTCGTGGTGGCCTGTGAGATAAAGAAGAGATGAATAAGGACATGCAAAGGACAAACAAAAAACATAGTGTTTACTCTCTCTCTCTCTCTCTCTCTCTCTCTCTCTCTCTCTCTCTCTCTCGCACTCTCTCTCTCTCTAGTCTCTAAATCAATCTATGCCTCAATACTACTACCACTACCACTACCACTACCACTACTACTACTACCACTACTACTTTTTTTACTACCACTACTCAATACTACCCCCCCCCCCCCCTTGGGGGGGGGGGGCGCCGCACTACTACTACTACTTTATTTATTTTTATATTTTTTAATTTACTACTACTGACTACTACTACTACTATCTTTACTACTTTTTACTACTACTACTACTACTACTTACTTACTACTACTACTACTACTACTACTGAAGATAGCCCTACAGTTCTCTTAGAATTACTAATACTACCATGACCACTTTGACTACTGCAGCTTTTACATATGTCACATTTTTGCTTTCAGTCTAACTGCAGTGTCCAATACTTGTTCATTTACCTTTTCTTTTTTGATTTCACTGCATAATCTGTTATCTCCGTCTCCAACACGGTTTCTTGTCATGTGCTCATCCACTGGGGGTAAAAAAGGTAAAATATGAAAATCATTAGCAATGATTTAATAGTTTTGGATATCTGCTCTGTCTGTCTGTCTGTCTCTCTGTCACACACATACACACATAAATACTTTCTCAATCAAATTTTTCTCTAATGCATTTTCCAATGCCTGCCTCTAATTATTGTCCAATATTCTCTATATGCCAGTAAGAGTGTTTATGTCTCTTACTTTCTTTTTCTGCACATTTTCACTTTTAACCTTATGTGTCTCCCTACCCTTTCCCTCCTTCCTACTTTTTTTAACTGCACTTTTTTTTCGTCTTTATCTTTTCTTCGTTTTTAATGACTGTCTGTCCCCTCTGTCCTTCACTGTCTCTCTCTCTCTCTGTCTTTCTCTGTCTCTGTCTCTGTCTCTCTCTCTCTCTCCCTCTCTCTCTCTCTCTCTCTTTTTCTCTCTCTCTCTGCCTGCCTGCCTGCCTGTCTGTCTGTTTGTCTCTCTGTCTGTCTTTCTCTCTCTATATACTACTATTACTACTCTTACTCTTAGTTTTATTACGACAACTACTTCTACTACTACTACTACTACTACTACTACTACTACTACTACTACTACTACTACTACTACTACTACTACTACTACTATCTGGAGATAGACAGGAGAGAAACAGAGAGAGAGAGAGAGAGAGAGAATGTGTGTGTAAGGAAAGAGAGATATATATATATATAGATTACGAGGGTAAAGTAGAGAGAAGTTAAGAAGGAGAGAGAGAGAGTAAAGAGAGACAGAAGACTAGCAATCAGTATAAACGTGCAAGCAGAGTAGAGTCACCATCACCGCACCTTTTCCACCCCCCCGGTCCCCAATTCTAATTGGGGAGGGGTGCCAAGTTTAAGGTTACATGAAAAGCGTTGCGAGCGACAGGATTGAGTCAACAGCCTCTCACCTCCCTTGTTGACGCGCCAGTCCCCTTCCAGACCCCATCAGAGGCTGGTCACTGAATTTTAGCGCAGCACTAGAATTTCTCGCACCTTGGGGGCACCAAAAAGCGCACACTGTGACACACGCAGTGTGTTTTCTAACAGACCTAAAACAAAAGAGCTGTGTCTAGGCCAGATCTTTCTATAGGTCCCCTTAACCTGGAAGGATTTGTAGGGAGAAGTTGAATTGACGTAGAAGTGTGTCATTCTCTATATATGACAGACATTTCTCCTCTTCTGAAAGAACTTGCTTCATTAAATGATGATATTCACCATACTTAGAACGACGTTGGTTTATTTTATGAACCCAGTAACGTCGACTATTCACTCTTCTTTTGCTCAACCAATATACGAGGGCAGGCTGATACATTAAGTTCCGTTTAATCATAACTTTTTAATTTTTTTTTCACAGCATATACATAAACAATACGTCAAACGAAAGCTTAATATCTCAGCTACATACTTAGCACTCTATTTTTCGATGTAGTCACCGTCGCGATCAACACACCGCCCCCCACGTTTCGCTAGTTGGCTCACGCCGTCAGCGAAGAATTCGGACGGCTGTCCACGGCACCATCTGCGATAACTTCCTCATCATTGTCATAGTGATGGCCCTTCAGGGTACTTCTTGAGTTGGGGAAACAAATAATAGTCAGAGGAGGGCAAGATCGGGGCTGTATGCAGGGTAGTGGGGTCGTAAGTGTCCAGCTGCCTTAAGGCGTCCTGAGTTTGGCGACTGGTGTGGGCGGGGCGCGCATTGTCGTGTTGCAGGATTGAGTCCTTATCACGCCGAATACGTCTGAGTCGGAGTTTGAGAGCTCGGAGTGTTGAAATATATCGCTCAGAGTTCACAGTTTGCCCTTGCTCCAGAAATTCCTTTCTCCAAATGATGGATCCATCACTCCATGTCCCAGAAAACGGTGAACAAGACCTTTCTTGCAGAACGCAACCTTGAACTTCCTTGGACTTGGAGAAGCCTTTTTTTATTCTCTTCCATCATTGGGCTTTGCATTCTGGATCGTAGTGGTGGACCCGGGATTCGTCTCCAGTCACAATGCGTTGCAGAAATGCTTCTCCTTCTGCATTGTAACGCTCTAAGAGTTGAGTACACATGTCATTTCTCTGCGCTTTCATCTCTACAGTGAGCTGTCTTGGGACCCAACGGGGCAGGGACTTTTCGACGTAACCCAGTACAGTTGTGGCGATATGGTGCACTCGTTCTTTCGAAATGCCTACTTCATCTGCAATTTCCTTTGTTTTGTACCCTTCGATTAGCTCTAATCATGCAGTCAACTTTCTCTCGATGAGCCGTGTCCGATGCGGAAAAGGGCCTGCAACGACGCTTTCAGATCACGCAGAATTGTCTCTCTGGGGTCTTCCCTTTAAAAATTCTCACCCATTTGCGAACTGCACAGTCGGAAATGCACATTTCACCATAAACTGTCTTCATTCTTGCATGAATGTTTGCAGCAGAACATCCCTCAGCTGCCAAAAACTCGATAACAGAGCGCTGTTTGATGAGAAGGTCATTGGAAGTCGCCATTGTCTCGCAAACATGGCTACCACATCATGTGTTGCGCGTCACTGCATTATGAGCACGAATGACGTCACACAAACTTGTTGTTATAGTTAAGTCTAGAAAAATGGTTCGAGAGTATATGTATGAAATTTTAGGTCGATGTGACGAAAATTGACCTAGTTATTAGCAAACGGAACTTAATTATCAGCCTGCCCTCGTAAAACCATCCACTGAAATATTTCTTCGTCCATCTTGGCCAGACACTGATTTAAACAAGAGTAAAGAAATCACCTCTTCACAGGAGAGGTCGGGGGGAAGGAGAGGTCTTCAGTCTGTCGCAGACTTTCCTCGCCCTGCCACTCCCCAAAAGGGGAGGGGGGGGGAGGCTTTGCGCTAGCTCCAAAAAAGAGGATTCTACTCTGTTTGCATGTTAAGAAAAAGTGAGAAAGCGAAGAGAGGGTGTTGGAGAAAGAGAGGGGGAGGGAGACAGAGATAGAAAGAATTATTCCGTTTTTGTTTTTGGTTTGAGATTGCTAGTTTTGTTTTAAAATTTTGGTTTAGATATTTTAGGATAACTACTTGAAGTTGATTTTTTTTTAAATTAGATCTTGTAGTCCTGTTTTTATTTGTTTTTTTGTTTATCTTTTTTTTTTTTTTTTGTTTTGTTGCTTTTTTTTTAGATATTGAATTTATTTGGAGTTTGCAGTTTTATTATTCCTTTTTGCTATTTTTTTCACTATTACAACTATTTCAACTTAATAAAGCTCTAGTATAGACTACTTTAAACTTACCTGTTTGTCTCATTCTATTTTCTAATCACAGCAACCAATTAGTTAATTTGTTTTGTGGTGTTTGTGTAGTTTGCAGTCTGTCTCTCTATCTTGAGAGACACATAGAGTCCACCAACCAACATCTATACGTGTATAGTGATAGATGGATATTCACTGTAATGTATTGTTAAGATTTGATCAATAGTTTGTGTGTGTGTGTGTTTGAGAAAGTGATAAAGAGGGAGAAAGAGAGAGAGATGAAGATAGAGACAGAGAGAGAGAGATAGAGAGGGGGGAAGATAGAGATAGAGAGACAAAGCAGAGACAGAGCAACAGAAAGACAGAGAAAGAGCGAGAGAGATAGAGAGAGTGAGAGAGAGTGAGTGAGAGGCAGAGAGATAAAGACAAAGCGAGAGAAAGAGACAGAGAGAGAGAGAGAGGGGGGGGAAGATAGAGATAGAGAGACAAAGCAGAGACAGAGCAACAGAAAGACAGAGAAAGAGTGAGAGAGAGTGAGTGAGTGAGGGAGGGAGACAGATAAGGAGTGAGCGAGGAGAGAAAGAGACAGAGAGAGAGTGAGAGAGAGAGGAAGAGAGAGAGAAAGAGCGAGACAGATTGAGAGAGAGAGACAAATGAAGAAAGAGATACATATCAGAGACAGCGCGAAAGGAGAGAGAGAGAGAGAGAGAGAGAGAGAGAGAGCGAGAGAGAATGTGGATGAGGATTAATACGCACGATTTAGGTTAGAAAACCCAAAACTGAATCTGATTTTTAGGATTTTTGGTAGAAAAAACTAGAATGTTCGAGAACAGAGTTTTTAATTTCAAAATCAAATAAAATCATTAATTATGCATTTATATAATTTACAACAAAAACTTATATAGTCATATATGTGTATATATATATATATATATATATATATATATATATATATATATATATATATATATATTAAATACGTTTGGTTTGTAAAATTCAAAACCACTGGAGACAAGAAATGTCAAATACAGTCTACGCTAAAACAATAAAAATGGTATAGGAAAAATGTACACATCACACATTATTATAATGGAGATATATTTATTTAGAAAAGTGAAATTCCTGCTAACCTTAAAAGTTAAATTATTTTTACCTACACTGCGTTGGCCTACCGTTATGTATTAAGCAAACTATAGCAAGCACAAGCATAAACATCTTTACAAAGGATCATTTCCGGCATGAAATAAAAATAAAGTCCCATCCTAAATCTTGTAACATTAAAAATAGATTTACAATTACGTATTGTCAAGGGAGATAATAATAAATTGAAGAAAACAAACAAAAAACCATCACAGCAAACAGTGTTATCCTCCTTGCATGAATGGAAACATTATATAACAAGAAAAAACTGAAAAGTTCTTAGAGGGTATAGAATATAAGTTAAAAAATATTTGTCAATTAAAATGTTAATTATGCTGATTTCCCCCCCCCCTCTCTCTCTCTTTCTCTTTCTCTCTCTCTCTATCTCTCTCCTCTATCTCTCTCTTTCTCTCTCTCTCCCTCTTTCTCTTTCTCTCTCTCCTCTCTCTTTCTCCTCTTTCACTCTCTCCTCCCTCTCCTCTCTCTCTCTCCATGTAAGGAGATCATTAGCCCACTGACAGTGACGGAATTAGATCTAGTCTAAATCTAGAGGCCTAGAATCTAAAAGAAAAAAACTGGCAAGTCGGCATTACTTTAAAATCACAGCTACTTTCGTCCTGAGCTGGAGATGCAAAAAAAACTATATCAAGACTTGAAATCTAGCGATGAAATAGATCTAGACTTAGAATCCGACAAACTAGATCTGGACCTAGGAGCGGCCAAAATCTGACAAACTAGATCTAGACCCAGAATCTGACAAACTAGATCTAGACCTAGAATCTGACCCTAGAACAAACTAGATCTACTAGACCTAGAATCCACGACAAACTAGATCTAGACGTGGAATCTGACAAACTAGATCTAGACTTAGAATCTGACAAACTAGATCTAGACTTAGAACTTGACAAACTAGATCCAAACGTAAAATTTGACAAACTAGATCCTGACTTAGAATCTGACATACTAGATCTAGACCTAGACTTAGAATCTGACGATCTAGATCTAGACTTAGAATCTGAGAAAGGAGATCTAGACTAAGAATCGGATAAACTTTGTGATGATAATAAAAAACAAAAACACGATAAAACAATAAAAAAACTTATTTTTTTTCTTAGAATTTACAAAAAGTTCCAGAGTTTAATAAAACTACATCGCCCTGCATCCGCAGTTGTATCTTGTATGGATGTTGAGTAACTGTTCGTCCTGGTGTTGTGTGGAAGTTGAGTTGGTCCTGGTGTTGTGTGGATGTTGAGAAGGAACTTCCTCCATGAACTGATGTGATCCACAAGACATCAAAACGACGGGGGCAGCGTGGGTCTAGACTGTAAAACCCAAACACTGGTGCTCCACTGGAGCCGGGCAGGATCGGCGTGTTATATTCTACACACGAGGGAATTCTCCACTTTTACCTCTCCATTGACCCAGTGTTATCTTCTTAGGTTGTCCGTGTGGGTGTGAGACAATCAGTGTAAGGCTGCGACCTTCATCAAAAGGCGGTAGAAAGTCCAGACCAGATAGAACTAGATCTAGATCTAGAGGTTCTGTTATTTCACTATACAAACTCGTCCAGAGAGACTCGAGCCTCTCACCCAAAGCTTCATCGTGTGTCACACACTCCATGTAACAGATATCTTTGTCATGATTGATCCTTACCACTCTCAATCCCGTCACAGTCACCATCCTACCATCAGACTTACAACTGTCATCATCATAAAACAGATCAACCCTTGTTGACTTTGCCTCCTCCGTGTTATACACGACATGGTGAGCTGTCCGTACCTCGAATCTCCAGAACTTTCTAGTTATCTCCCCATTACATTTATCACAAGGACAAGGCTTGTCTGACACGGGTTGATAAACATAGTCTATAAAACCAGTTCCCATGCGAGGATTCACCGTTCCTCTGTGATAAGAAAGTTCATCATCATCTGGTCTGTCTGGACTTGTCCAGTATAGTCTTAGTCTCACAGTTCGGTCTATCATTGCTCTAAACCAATCACGTTGTTTGTCAGTGTGTACACTGGGCAAGTATTTGTCTTTGAAATCTTGGACTGATATAAATTCTTCGTGTCCCGGGTTTTTCGTACAATTCCTCCAGAGAGCTCCACTCTCTGCTGCTTCACTTTCAAGTCCTCCACTCAGAATCTCACACTCGTGGTGGCCTGAGAGATAAAAAGAGAGGAAATCATTTCAAGTGACAGAGATCTAATGATAAAAAAAAAATACTGATTCCCTTCCCCTATGATTATAGTTCTCTTGATGAGGAAAATAC
>JAWDGP010000191.1:0-2500 GCA_033675545.1 Elysia crispata | reverse complement strand
ATGGGCAGTATTAAAGATTAATATATATATATATATATATTCTTGGAAAGCAGTGATAAAAGAATAGTTTTTTTTAAGATGCTAATAAAGATGTCACACTTGTTTACATATTAAAATCAAGTGAACTAAAGATAGGACAGAAATGAATCTAGGAAGACCTAAACTCACATAAAGTAGTTTGAGTTCAATCAACGCTGATATTAGTCAACACCTCACAGCCACTAGCGTTTCTATAAATAAAAAAAAATTAAAATGAGAAAATCCAGCACGATAAAAATTACTTCAATCGTAATATATATGATGGGACTCTAAAAATGGAAAAAAAATGAAAAAGAGAAAATCTAGCAACAGAAAAATTACTTCAAGCGTAATATTGATGCCGGGACTCCTGAAACTTAGAAACAGATTTAGATCTACAATTAGAGGTGAGATTCTATTGACTTAACTGATTTAGAAGTTGGCGGTGGTGACTCAAGTTCATGTTTTTTTCTTTATAAGCTTCTATCCTTTCATGAGATGAATTTAAATCAAAGACACTGTTATTTGTTTAGTTTAAGAATTCTTGTAAATCATGGTACTGAAAAAAATACTTTTTTAATTAGAGAACACACATCCTGAACTAGGGTAAAGACTAGAAAGTAAAATCTACATTTAGTAAGATGCTAATACTGTTGGTAATACATCATGGACAAGGGTTGAAGTGGAACAGGGAAAGCTTTTTAATATTGTTAGTTTACACAGCCTGAACTAGGGTAGAACTAGAAGTAAAATCTACATAGTAAGATTTTAAAACTGTTGGAAATACATCATGAACAAGGATAGAAGTAGAACAGGCAAAAGGTAAACATATCCGGAACTTAAAAAAGGCCAACATAGATTACAGCATCTTCTGGGACATTGTTGAAAAAAGCCCAAACTTATATTCAACCACGAACAAAAAAGAGGCCAGCCTTGGCACTGCTGATAGATGTAATATTCTCAAAGCAAAACCAAGTGTGAATAAAATTAAAGAAACGTTTACGTCATGTCCCAATAGGAAATAACATATTGTACGGGAACACAAAAGAGATGAAACAAAGAACAAGATAGAGATGGTAACGAAATATCCCATAATTATACATGGTGAGAGTTGGGGACAAAGAACAAGACAGTAGAGAGGGTAACGAAATACCCCATAATCATACATGATGAGAGTTAGGAGACAAAGAACAAGATAGAGAGGGTAACGCAAAATACTAGCAAATCATACATGATGAGAGTTGGGGACAAAGAACAAGATAGAGAGAGTGTAAATTCGAAATATCCCATAATCATACATGGTGAGGATTCAAGGGACAAAAGAACAAGATAGAGAGAGGTAACGAAATATCCCATAATCATACATGGTGAGGGTTGGGGACAAAGAACAACCTAGTTGTAGCGTTGTCCACTCGAAGCAAATGTGGAAATGTGTTGTTTTACGCATATATAAATAAACATTTATAAAACAAAGCAACACACACCGAATGAATAAACATTATTTTCAAATCAATCATTAGAATAATACATACAGCAGATTAATTTTATACTTCGGGTAGACCTACGAAAGTGTGTGAAACCTATTTCCTAGATTTCAAAATACATCCTAATTAAAAAAAAAACCAAACAACTCAAGCAATGAAAGAAAGGCTTATAAATGGCAATTGATATTCACAAATCATTGTGCATTGGATTTTTTTAAAATATTTTTTTTTTTGTTGTTGTTAGGAGGGAGGTTTAGTTTATCTGAATTTAACAGAGACACACATAGGAACCATATGCTGACTCCAAAAATTTTTATTATTAAAAAACAAGTTTTTTTTTTTCAATGGAACTCCCGCCCATTCTCATCCTGGAAGGCCCAAGAAGGAGTTACGTCTCTCTCGCTGTTCTTAGATCCTCTTCATTTTATGCGCACCTGAGCTACGCTTGGTGTGGAACACAAAGTAACATCTCCAAAGCTATCGCCCATTCTCATCCTGTGGTGAAGGCCCAAAGAAGCGAGTTACGTCTCTCTCTGGTGTTCTTAGATCCTCTTCATAATTTATGCGCACCCTGAGCTACGCTTGGTGTGGGAACACAAAAGTAACATCTCCAAGCTATCGCCCATTCTCATCCTAAGGGCCCAAGAAGGAGTTACGTCTCTCTGGTGTTCTTAGATCCTCCTTCCATTTACGCGCACCTGAGCTACGCCAGGCAAGGAACACAAAAGTAACAGACCCAAAGCTGTCGCCCATGTCTCATCCTAAGGCCCAAAGAAGGAGTTACGTCTCTCTGCTGTTCGTAGATCCTCTTCATTTTACGCGCACCCACCTGAGGCTTACGCTTGGTGTGGAACACAAAAGTAACAGATCCAAGCTGTTACCCATTCTCATCCTAAGGCCCAAGAAAGAGTTACGTCTCTCTGCTGTTTTTAGATCCCTCTTCATTTTACACGCACCCTGAGCTACGCTTAGTGTGGAACACTAAAGTAACAGATCCA
>JAWDGP010000190.1:100000-117857 GCA_033675545.1 Elysia crispata | reverse complement strand
AAAGCGTCACAGAAGGGTTTCCTCTTAGGAACAAGCTTGAAAGAACAAGGTGAAAGGATAACAAGTAATACGACATGCAATGAAAAATAACGATGGACATTAAAGACCTCGGAACATAAAGAGTGATCAGACATAGAAGGGGAAAAGGAGTTTGGGTGCGTATAATAGAAGAGAATGAGAGAGGAAGAAAGACGAAAAAGAAAAAGGAGACAGAGACAGAGAGAGAGAGAGAGAGAGAGAGAGAGAGAGAGAGAGAGAGAGAGAGAGAGAGAGAGAGAGAGAGAGAGGGAGGGAAGGAGAAAGATAGGGATGAAAAGTTATACTTGTAGAAACGTCGATAACACATATCTATGTGCTTCTGTGTGCTACTGTCGTAAATATCTATTTACCTAACTTAGACAAAGCTGAGTACTTCAGGTGGTACATAATTCTAAATCTAGAACACTTTGCTTGTGATAGAACAGTTCTCCTTTTCTTGGCAGAGAGTCACTTAATCTAACAATAAAACCTCAAACATAGCTAGGATTTTTAAGTAAGTAAGTCATCCTAATTCTCCTCAACTTTTTAGTCCTTCTTATTCCCCCAGCATGTTGTTCGTAACTTTGATTTCTTCACGCCATGCGTTAGACGGTTATTTGGGAATGCAGATAAATAGTTTAGAAGACTGGGTTCTGGAACCACACAATCATGCCTTAGGCTAAAGGTTTGGCATCTTCACCCCTTCAATAGGAAGAATTTACACAAATTTCTGGACTAGCCGTTGTAATAATTTCCTATAAGCATAATTTATGCTTCTTCTTCTTCTTCTTCTTCTTCTTCTTCTTCTTCTTCTTCTTCTTCTTCTTCTTCTTCTTCTTCTTCTTCTTCTTCTTCTTCTTCTTCTTCTTCTTCTTCTTCTTCTTCTTCTTCTTCATCATCATCATCATCTTCTCCTTTTCTATTCTCTCTTTTTCTGTCTCTCACTCTCTCGCTTTTTATAGTTTTAACTCTACATGGTGCATATTTAATCTCTATACCTTTTTAAAAAATATCTCTATTTCTCAATCTGAATAGGTGTGAAAAGTATGATCCCTTGTGGCTTCTTTGAAGAGGGCACAGGCCTAGCGTTCAACTGCTATACATCCAGGAGAACATTCGGAAGATTGAGCCCTCGTATAGAAATAAACCAAATCTTTGAAGAGCTGAGTTACTGTGACAGCAACGGAACCTGTCATGACAACGACCCTTCACGGTATTCTGTTATAATCTATTTACATCAGATCAAATCTGAAACTAAACCCACACATAAATTGTCTAAATATTTTAGAGTTAAAGTTTCCAAAACTAAGCCCTTCTCTACGCTTCAGATAGACCTCAGTCTTTTGATCGTCTTAAAAAATATAGACCACCAGTGATTAACAAGAGATGGTATTCTGTACAACCCCCGGCCCCACTCCCTCACCATATACAAAAATTGTTAAGAAAGAAAACAAAAGTGTTTTTCTGAGAAGAATATTTGACACCATTTTATCAGCGCACAGTCTATAGTGTTGCCTCTTTTCAGAAGTGGAAATCAATCCCTCACCAAAACTGTTCTACAACATTGAACGAGCAGCGCGATCTGGTTAGCACATAGAGCAAAAACTATGCCGCAACTGATCGGTTTTCAAAAAAAGATATTCTAAATTACGAGCAAATTATATTTTCTAAGTATAATTATTGCGATTTTCTTTCCTTTAAACTAAATTAGAGTTTGCAGATATTACTTTTTTTTCTTTCCAGTTAGATTGCGTCGAATGTTGTTAAAGTTAAAGAAACTTAAAATAGTTGTTAACATTTATTACATCTACATGAAATGTAAATTTAAGCTGCTGTTAACATTAGCTTACAACATATACAGAAAATTTGTAAACTTTAACTACTTTTAACATTAATTACATCTACAGGACTTTTGTACATTTGTTTTTACCAGGTATAGAGCGATCTATGCTTCCAGCACAGACAAAAAAAATGTGACTTTGCTTATCAAAACTGTGACTCGCGACTTGAAAAAAGTGCGCTGCTACCTGGATGATCTGCCTTACTCTGAGTGTGTTTTAGCTATTTATAGTAAGAAAACTTTTTATTACAATTTAACATTTTCGCAAACATCCTTACATAATTCAAACAGTATAGTGGATTAACCCTATACTGACTATATTATACAGTGTTTCAAACTTGAGGCACCAACCTAAATAAGCAAAACATTGGAATTTGAGAACTGGGCACCCCTCTAAGGCATACATGTGTATCGACAAGGATGTAAAAGCTTCATAATATTCTGCTTGCAATGGGTAATGACAGGTAGAAACACAGTCTTAAACTCAAAAAGAAATATAAGCTTATGTTCTACTAAATCTGCAATTAATGGAAATTGGAGATAGGTCGTTTTGACTCAATATAAACCAAAATCATTTACTTTCTGGACTTTATGGCCTGGTCATGGGGAATGCAACATACTTATTGATATTGTACCATTTTGGCCTAAACGGTGGATATTCTAATACGCTGCGTGATAGCATTATGTGAAGGGGATAGAAATACAACTTAAGATATGTGTGACATATGCAATATGGATCAAGAGGAATTATTTCTTGTCTTAAACATTATTTTAACATTAAATTTAAAATAATCATTCCTCGCTTTTCTCGATTTATCAAGAGTAGATTTCTCTCTCTCTCTCTCTCTCTCTCTCTCTCTCTCTCTCTCTCTCTCTCTATATATATATATATATATATATATATATATATATATAATTTTCTTTTCCATGTTATATGCATGGTAGCATTAGAACGCTTTTTATCATGCAAGCAATTAACTTATTTAGTTTAATCACGTCGATTTACACAGAGCATGTGTTCGCTGTATTTTTGACTATGAACTATTCAAAATATTTGAAAACTCTTGCTGTAGAGAAAGCGACGGATTGTTTAAAACCAGAAACTTCAGATAGCCTAGTGAACGCTAGCGATATAACATGTCTTGAAAGAAATTGCAAGGGTAAAGGCAAGTTGGATTTAAAAACGTGAAGCGATACGGATCAGTAGGAATTATTTCTTGTCTTAAACTCAACATTATTTTAATATTCAAATAATCATTCCTCGTCTTTCTCCATTTATCAAGAGTAGATTTCTTTATATATAATTTTCTATTGCATGCTATATGCATGGTAATATTAGAAACGTTTTATGCATGCAAATATCTCACTTAGTTTATTGGCGTTGATTTAGACCGTGCATGAAATAGGAATTTTTTTTATAATTATGGACTATAAACAGTAAAGAAACTGTAAACGACGGATTGTTTAAAATCAGAAACTCCAGATTGCCTTGAAAAAAATCGCAAGGAAGAAAGGAGTAATGTTTAATCTGAGCAAAGGCTGTTTTGAATAAGAAAAGTGAACGGACGTCTAGTTTCGTGTAAAAAAATTAAGATGCCATTCTTTTTTCGAGTGCATGGAAATACTTAGTTGATGCTGACAAAGCCTCCGAAGTGTACATTATTTTTATCTCTTCGTCCAAGTTGCACCAGCGAAGCCAATATGTAGCGGTCCAGAATTTGTTGAAGATGGAAGAGCCGCCATTGTCACATGTTCGTCAGATCCTGTTTACCCAACAGCCAGATGTGAAGTTATGATATCGGTAAGGACGATAACCTGTGATTTCCGTGCACTACGCATTATTTGTTAAACTTTAAAAATTGTTTTGATTTTTATCAAATCAAAAGCAAAAAAGGTGAGTATTACCCATTCCTGACACATAGACAGATTTTGAAATTATTTATATTGAATAAATAACTATACTTTGCTACCTATTTTCCCTTCCTTTAGATAATTCTTTTGTGATTATAGTGGAGATTTTAAGTCTTCTTTATCTTACCAGTGCCATTCCTACATTGAGAGACTGAGAGGTTAAAAACCCTATAAATTATTTGAGAATTATTGCTCAAATGAGCATTTTTTTTCCTTGTGCATCCCAAGCTGACAATGATATAAATATTACGCCCTTGATCAGAATAAAGCAAATGAGACCAACCCAACCTTTTATTTTTTTTTATGAATTAATTTTTGTTTTGATCCAGTTTGATCAAGCCAATAGAATTACCAGAATGTATCTAACAAAAAAAAACAAAACAAAACAAACAAAACCAAAAACACTTTTAGTTGTGTAAGCACACTCGAATAGTCTAGTTTAAGATCAAATGCAATTACTAATAATCTTAAGATGGTTGAGGCAAAGTAAATTTGTATCATAAGACAGATAGAAAGATAGATAGATAGATAGATAGAGAGATAGATAGAGAGAGAAAGAAAGAGAGGGGCAGGAGGTTTAATCATAGGATCATTATTTTAACAATTGTTCTGTTATAATCATCAAGGTGTGAAACTTCTCATGTACAATCTAATTACCGTATCATTATTTTTTATTTCAGTACGAGACAGTCCGCAGAAATGTGAGAGAACAGGATCGTATGTCTATCGTGCAAAATTTGACTGATTCAGAGCAGTACCCAGGTAACAAGAAGCTCACATGCAGGTTCAAAGTGCAACTCACAGACATTGTTGAAGGTCTCTACCAACTTGATGCCCAGGTCTACGTCCCAGTGCCTGGACAGAAAACAAACATCACTAAGGCACACACATCTCTGGAACTAAGTAAGAGCAAGCATTGATGAAAGATAATTGTAGGAATGTTACGTTAGTTTTCAATAATTATATTAAAAGCCAATGAAAATATATCTTTTTCATAATCTAAGCTTTACTTTTAGGTCTCAAGGTAATCTTGAGTGTTAATATGCCGACAAAATGTCATTGAGAAAGCATTTGATAGTACCATTACCAATAACAAAATGATCATCAACCTCTTTGGGTACTTGGGGGGTGAGATCAAATCTCAGACTCTTAGGCCAGAAACTAGGAGTCTACTTAGAGCACTTAACAAAATCTTTTGCTTTTTAATGCTTCTGTAAACTTTATATCTAACTCCTCTAGAAATTTAATCGGTGTATGGATATAAGCCTTGAATATTAAGAGGAGAAACTTCTGAAAGCCACAGCGAAAATTTGGAAAAGATTGTTTTAAAATATAAAATTAAAAAAAATATTATATCGAATGACAATTGCAGCAAAGGCTTGGTGTGAGCACAGCTGCAGTACGTTGTAGTGGATTTCAACAGGGTGAAGAATTTAGTTTGTTTAAGATTAACCCATCTTCAATAATCGCTTCATCTTTAATGTAAACGAAAGAATGCGGTTGAAAAAATCTTCACCTCCATAAAAGTTTTACTTTCTTCCGTATATCATCATCACCAGAAGCGATAACTCTGGAAAACCCGGATCGAGGAAGTCGCCAAATCACAGTAACCCCCAAACCACAGGAGCTCAAAGTGAACATCTCTGTCATATCTAACCCACCACCCAACAGCTTCTCGCTGGCTGTGAGCCATGACGAGTCACAAACACCCGTTATCGTGCCGAGCCACCTCTTCTCTGTGCAGTACAGCAGTAGAGGAGATACAGATCTGAAGGGAACGATTGAGCTTTCTGTGTTAACAGCAGCAGTTACAGTTCATGAGCGCTTCAACTACTTCATATTCTCAGCCAGCAATGGCGTGGTTGGGAGTAGACCTACCGCATTCAAAATCAAGTTTACATGGATTCGGCTCGATGGTAAGTTTTAGTAAAACCAACGTTAATTTTAAGATAATTTTAGATTTAACTGTATTGTAATATAGATATTGGTCTAAGTAAATGTTTGGAATACTCTGGCTTAGAGCTTATGCTTGCAATGCCAAAAAAAGTCTATGATGTTTTTTATTATTAAACAATACATGTTGCAAGGAAATTAACTAGTAATTAAAAAAAAAAAAAAATTGGAAAACAGAGATACAAATGGTAAGTCATACAAGCAAATTTACAACAAAAGCAAATTTTACAAAGTATACAAATGATATGTATTAATTATGAGAATACTGTTTTTGAAAAAGTTTACAGAGAAAGCAAATTAAAATGTGTCACAGTTAGATAGTTCAGATGATATGTAAAAACATAATGAATTCCAATGTAACTGTAAGTAAAAAAATAAATTGAGAAATTGTTAATACCATTTTTAGAGAATATTCAAATTTCGCTTTTTTTTGTCATCTTCCTAGTTCTACCCACCCAGCCCACCTGTGACGCCCCTGTTTTTGTTGATGAAGGCGCTACGGCTCTCATTACTTGTACAGCAGACCGAGTTTACCCAAGTGGAGTTTGCTCTTTTGAACTCACTGCAAGTTATTTTGTTCTGTTAATTTTGTTCAAAATGATATTGATAACCAATTCTTTATCTGCTGCAATATGATCTACCTGCAAGTTAAAGAAGTTTAAAGTTTGATTTAAAGTTAACAGAAACTCTAAGCATATATATATATATATATATATATATATATATATATATATATATATATATATATATATATAAATAAATGTATATATGGTAGTCTCTGAATGCTTGTAAAGCAAAAATTTTATTGATTCGTAATAAAACATATGTATAGATCTACATATACTTCAAAGCAATGAGTCTAGAGGCTTTGAAAAGGTAATACAGGGTTTATCTTGAAGACTCAATTAATGAAGATGAAAATAAAGTAGTGAACCATGTCATAAATAAGGGCATCTAGACCAGCAACCCAAACAATACAATCGAAATCAAAGAGCAACTTTTTTCTCCTTTATATTATGTTCATATATTTTACAAAACACCTTAATTAAAAAAAAAGAACTAAATTTCTCAAGCACTGAAATCTTTCTTTTGGGAATTCTTTCTTCTTGTGAAAACAGCAAACACATGTTCTTTCCTCTCACTGGTTTTTAGGCACATTCTCAGAGTGTGGATGTGCCGCCGTATATCAGGACGAGGAACAATGATTCAACAGCCTACCTTGGACAGCAGACTGTGACTTGTGAGCTCCGCTTGCCTGTAGCTGGAAACAGGGCTGGAGAGTACCAGTTCCAGGTGGAGATAACTCCGAACATCATACCTGTAACTGGAAATCAATCTGTGTTTGCCACAACACCTACAGTAAATTTGGGTAACTTTTTTCTTTAAGTAAAGAAAACAAAATGCCTAAAGGTACCTTCTTATTTTTGCATTGTTGTCCCTTTATGACTTTCAGCTTATTTGCCTATTTACCATTATAAAAACTAAACTTTGTTTAGCTTTAACTTAAGTCACCAGGTCGGGCATGTCTTTCTTCATGTACTTGAAAAATCATCAGAAAAATCATCAGAACTTTCATTAGTTTCAACCTAGATTGAAGATAGCGAATGTCACTACAGCCAATGTTAAACTGTCAACAGTTACTATAAAAAGTTAACAGAAAACTAAGAATTTTAGTTTATTTTCAAGTCCTTTTTAAAGATCACAATATATCCTCCAATCTATACACAATACTTGTTTCAGATTTTTATGATTTCCAAAATAAACTTTGCATTTCTGGGTCCTTAAAATTGTTTATACTCTGCACAAGAGGCTACATGTTTGAAGCATGTTTACATGCACACATGTGTATATGTGTAGGCTAAACTTTAATCATACTCATAGATCAAGGTGGGTCGACATTTGGTAGTTTGACCAAAAACTGAAAGTGGACAGTAAAAATTTAGGTGTAAGAAAAACCGTGTGGAACAATCATAATTGGAACCATAAAAGTCAGTTAGTTCAGAAAGAAAAATAATGTAATTAAAGCTGTAGAAGCTATTTAGAATAAATTGCGAAAATTTGAAAACTGCAATCTTTAAAAATTGATGTCACAATTTGATATTTTTAAATTGAACTAAATTTGATCAATACTTTCTTAACTTTGAATTTGTAGCCACTCATGAGGAAAACTGTCTACCTGTCATTTACACTACAAATGTAATAGGGGGAAGATATCCTATATGGTATCTATATCAACATATATGTCCATATGTATTTTTTTTCTTCCCAGCTAACGCAACACTGCAAGGGCACAAAAGCTGGAAAATTAGTTTACTTCCGGTTGTCGGTGGCGCTGTCCTTATCCTGATCATGATAATTGTTGCCTTGATCGTTTCTCTTTAAGGGAAAAAAAAAAAACAGAATGTGCAGATTTCTGATTTAGACTTCAACGCAGGTTTTGATAAAGTCTCATATTTATCACTGTGCATGTGAATCTTCTCTCATTGCTATTTTTAATCCATTTGATATTTTAACAAAATTTATGTCAGATCACTGTCTCCATCTCCATCTCTCTGTCTGTATATAATATTGTACTATAAAAAGTCAGTATTAAAATCGATGCTACGATTGTTTCGTAAAGAAGATTAAGATATTATGATGTATTAGACAATAATGAAAAGATATGGAGAAAGAGAGAGAGAGAGAGAGAGAGAGAGAGAGAGAGAGAGAGAGAGAGAGAGAGAGAGAGAGAGAGAGAGAGAGAGAGAGAGAGAGAGAGAGAGAGAGAGAGAGAGAGAGAGAGAGAGAGAGAGAGAGAGAGAGAGCGAGAGAGAGAGAGAGCGAGAGAGAGAGAGAGAGAGAGAGAGAGAGAGAGAGAGAGAGAGAGAGAGAGAGAGAGAGAGAGAGAGAGAGAGAGAGAGAGAGAGAGAGAGAGAGAGAGAGAGAGAGAGATATATATATATATATATATATATATATATATATAAACAAAAAGACAGACAGACAGAGTAAGAGTAAGAGAAACAGACTTGTATATATATATATAATATATATATATATATATATAATATATATATATATATATATACAGACAAATGTATATTCCTTACATATTTGCTACAATAAATAATGAGAACCGCTTTGTCCAACCTTTATGAACCCTCAGCGAAACAATACCTTGCAATGCCAATCCTATGGTAAATAGGCTGAGTTATAGATTGATACTCTGTTAATATTAATAATGCTTTTTCGAGGTGAGTATAAACTTTAATTTACAAACCATAAGTATAATAAGGTTAAAATAAATCTAAATAATAATATATAAAAGAATTATACAAATTAACAAAGGAAAAATTTTGCTACAGTATGATGTATCTTGTTTATAGTTAATCACATTTAAAATGAAAGTCACAATAATTCTTAGTCTTTATTCACCCTTAACGTGATTTTGGACAATTATTTTTGTCAATCAGCACTTCCTGCTAAGCACTTCATACTTTAAGCTTTTTTAAAATATCTATCAGGGGCTGAAGATCATAGGGAGATCTAAGACACAGCAAAGGCAGACGAGAGAGACTGATTACAAAGAGTTTCTAACAGAAACATCATTTCTGAACCATTTAAAGAAAAAAAAAAGTATTTTATTTAACATGCCCTTTGTTATATAGATTTTCAGAGCATAAAAATAGAAGTAATATTGTAAAAACATGACGTTCAAATGATTTGAGACTTGTCTTTTCCTCCCAAATTAGATCTAAGAGTAATAAAAAAGATAGGAATGATAATTATTTGGATCCATTTTTGTGTTAATCAAGCAATTGTATTATGCAAAAAAAAAAACAAAAAAAACCGGTGAAATATATAGAATTCTATTGAACTGTATAAAACTAAGCAAAATATATTGGCTGCATAATCCTGATTAAACATTTGGCTTGTCTAATGAAAATTTATCAACTGTTGCAAAAATATATTGAAATTAAAAAAAAAAATATTTTTTTTCCTAGTCACAATATCATTTTTATTGGATGATAGTGATTTGAAAATAAAATCATAATCTTTTTCTCATTGAACACCAGGGTATTGTTTTATTTCCATTTCTGGAAACGCACTCCAGATGTATCTAAAAATGTGCCATCAAATGTATTTTTTGTCATGTCATTGTTTCTTTCCTCAGCATGAAGAGGATTCCTTTATACTCGCTGGAACATTGTTGGTCACAGCTTTTACAGAATTAACCAGAGCTAATTACATTTATTTAATGGTTGCTCCTGATTCCTCACTGTCTGCACTTGCAATTCATTGTAATTTTTGTTGTCTTCATAGTCTCTCGACATCACCAAAAGATAAAGAATTTAGGTAGGCAAAAGATCTTTTTTTTTTTATTTTTTTAATATAAGGTTTATTGTGTTTCAGGGCTTGTCATTTATCTGGTCTATTTAAGAAGATGAAAGTCGTTCATTTAATTTTTTTCTTATAGAAGAAAAGCTAAATTGTTTATCAAATTCCAAAATTTTCTAATGTCCATCGCAGTTAGCAAAAATAAGAAAAATCATTCTTTTGTTTACTTTTAATATTTTTGTGCTTTAGCAGTCATGTTGTGAAATAGCTTTAAATAGTAGTTTATTCATACTGTTAATTCAGCTTAAAGTTTTCTGGTATGCCTATGCCTACTTTCTAAATTTTTTCGGAGGGGCTCTTGAAATTTCTTCAACGATTCCTTTTTGCACTTTGTAATAAAAAAGATTTTTTTTAAAAAATCACTTCACTATTATTTCCATGTGTATTACTTGGTGAAAAAAAACTGGAGGATACACCCTCAACAGCTTTTCTCATAAAGCATCTTTTAAACAGTTCTGTCCAAAGAGCTCATGTTTCTCCTGTGCACATATAAGGATACTTAATTCTGGTCTTCAATCTTCTCTTAAAAACTTGTCAGTAGTTTACATTATTGTTCTACCAATTGAGAATAACTATAAGGCCCTTGGGTATATATCATGTGTGGCCTCTGGATAAGTGTTCATGTCTAGCTGTGGGCTGTTCCAGTTTAGCCGGAATCTCAAACTATGCTATGTTAAAGATCTACATTTTGAATATTTTAAATGGGCAAGTTCAAGAAAGTAACCACAGGTCTGCTTGCTGTGTTATATGAAACTGATTGGCAAATATTCAAACTGCTTCCTTACAAGCTCTAAGAAAATGATTGGATTTAGTAACATGTTGTTTTCTTTTTAGCTTTAATGCAGGTTCGCTATCACAAGGGTGGATATTGTTCATTAGGCAGTGATTTTCATTAAGGGGTTGAGTACAATTTGAACTGAACTTCCATGGCAAATAGAAAATATGCGTGGTTGATTGATTGATTGATTGAATGATTAACAAGCCCAGTCCACGACAAGCAGTAGTCTAAGCTCTTACAGGCCTGTTTGTGTCCACATAATTGGGCTTATCTTGTAATGTTATATAATTTTCAAAGGTAACATTGTTCTGGACCACTATGGTTGCAATTTACTGTCTACACTTTACAGCATGACGAGTGACAATGACCTTTCCTATTCTTTTTTTTGCAATCATGTTCTTGTCCAGAGTTTTGTCAATAGGCATCCTGATTACAGTGACAATCCAAGCATCTATACAACCATTCCAATTGTAATTGTATTGAACTATGATAAGTTGCTCTTTTTTGAAAGCAATTCTGTATTTTTCTTCTTTACCTTTGTAGTCATTGAAGGGATCTGTTGATATATCAGTATATCAATATTAACTTATTCTCCCCACCACCCCTCATAGTAACCCCCTCCCCCCCCAAAAAAAAAAAAAAAAAAATTTAAAGCTGACATTAACTTATACACTGACTTCCACCGTCTTACAACAGTACATGTTGGATGCTGATATAAGTTAATGTCAGCTTTATTGGCTATTGTGTGGTGATGGGTGTGGATATGATATGACGAGTTCTGTTGTTGACTTGACATGTTTCTGATTGCATTGACCCCATTGCTTCACAACTCCAGAACAGTGAATATCTTCAAATGACACCCTTTTCTTTTACCACTGCTTCCAGTGAGAAACGATGAAAAGAGAGGATTTTTGTGGGGAAGGGGGAAACTGGCAGGATGACCAGCGAAGGAGGGAGTCAACTTAGGGGAGTGCAGGAGACAATTCACCTTAACTTTCAATTCAAACCCTAAATGTTATATTGGAGGTAACAATTTACTAAAAATTTGGAAGCATATTGCACCAAAAGTCAGATTTGTAATACAATAACATGTAGGCCAAAAGCTGTGTTACTCTCACAATTATTCTGATACAGATTAAAATAATAGGTAAATTTACAGATGCTAAAGCTTAAAGTGAGTTGGGCAGATAACTGCAATAATACCAAATTATAACCATGGAAATCTGCAGAAATGCAGAAAACTGGAAGAACTGTGTTATAAAAATCCCATGATGGGGCTAAGATTACTATTTTGGGTAGTCAAAATTTAAAGTCGTTATTATTCATAAACATTTAGAATTAGTTTTGTTTTGCACAGTGCTATGAATTATCTACCAAAAAATTTGCCGAAATCTCCACTCAGACTCACCGTGTGTATTGAGGAAGTCTGGATGCCTTGAATGCCTTCTGTATCTAATTTTCAATTTCTCTAGCTATGGTTAATTGGGATCTGGTTCCTTTTTTACTATTTAGCTTTGGACAAGTATTACAGAGAACATTAGAAAAAAAAAAAGGCTGAAAGGCCAGTTTCCAAATCATTAATACCATTCATACACATATATGTGAATCCACAGAAATTTTCTATCCAAGCACAATGTTTCAGTAGTCTTTTATCCCTCTCAAGTCTCATACAGAGAGAATACGGATGACTGGTGGGACTTTAACAACTACAAAGTGAAATCTAATATTCAATATGATAAAAAATCAACATTTGCCATAAAGTCTTCGCCTTAGGAATTTCAGGCAACCTAATAATTCCTTACTCCATTTCTCCACACCTTGAACTTTGAGGTTTTGGGCAAATACAGTTTTACACACATGTAGTTTTTTTTAAATTAATTTAATTCATTTAACGAATTTCAATTATAAATATCTTTTTAATTCGAGGAAGATATGGTAGAAGGGGTGGGTGTATTGTGATTGGCCCTGCTGGGAAACAAAATTGAAATTAACTAGAACTTAGCATTAATAACAGCCAGTACTGTTTCACTATCTTTCTAAATATTTCTTAAACTAAGCTCAGTTTAAAGAGCTAGGAAAATAGGAATATCTAGGTTTAGCTTGAACCATATCAGCTCTTTGATTTAGCAACAAGCACATGCTTTCTCTATGTCAGCATGTGGGTATAATTGCTTTCCAATTTCTGCCATGAAAAGCTGCATGAATACTGGAATTACTTCATTCTGAACTTCACTTTATCGTGCTATAAAATTATATTCATTAACAAGAAATACAAAAAGAATAGGGCAAAATTGAGATTATAAATTTTCATCACCTAATGATGCATAAATTTCTACCCTATTTAGATTTTAGAAGATAATTTTTTTAATGCCACAACATTTCTATTTTTAACAAAATAAAAAAAAACAAAACTCCTGCAATGTCATAGAATAAAATTAAATTTCTGTTCAAAGCTGAGCATCATATGATACACATCTTGGATGCTTCTCAACCGTTATCATTGATATAAAAAAACTAAAATACAGTAATAAATTTCTCAAACTTTTATCTTTCTTTTGTGACTCGATTCCCAAATGCACAAATAATTCAAGCAACACAATGGTTAGCTGAGATGATTTGAATTGCCAATGTTTCTTCATAACATAAAAATACAGTTTGCTTACAATTACATTTGTGATTCAAACAAAGTGAGCAATGTGAAAGACTTGCTCATCGATGAAAACTTGTTTGAAATAAATATTCAAAACAATGTTATTCTCAACAGTTCCCCCATTATGTCTATGAATTATCATGCCCAAGAAGAGACATACGTGTACTAAAATTGTTATTTTTTTCAAGTTAATAAACTTTACAGAAACTGCATACCACTGCTTATATCAAAACTCACATTTATTTTAGGAAAAAAAAAATTAACAAACGGCAAAGAATAGCCCTTAAACTCACAACCATTAGAAATGAGATGCATTTATCATATAAATCTACAAAAGCACTGAATGTTAGTTTGATTTGATAATATCTTTTTGACTCATCTATTGATTGACCTCGAAAACTTAATGAACTTAACTGTACCATGTGAGACGGAACCAAGAAAACATTAATTTTGTATACCGTGTGTCAAAAGAATCTTATTCCTTTTATTTTAGAATAAGGCAATCTTTCCTTTCCAAAATGTACAGAACTTAAAATAAACTGCACAGATTTATGTATATAGAGATTTAATATAGAAATCTTCTGTTGGGAGATATAGAACAGTTCCTTGTTCTCTTCATTATATATTATTATATGCCTATAATTATCTTAGGAGCTGCTATTTCATAAGAAAATGGTGTTTGGAAGTGATTCATCAGGTCATCTTTTGAAATATCAGAAGAAAAAAGCTGTAACAGACTGACATTATGAAAAAAAAAAAACAACAAAAAACCAGTACAGACACAATTGGTCAACATAACATTTCCAGCCTGCATTACTGTTTTGTGTGAAAAATTTGTCAAAATGCAAAATATGCACTTTTGTTATCAAGCACACACAATTATAAAATATCTGTCAACATTTAAACTGATTCTGGTAAGACTTACAAAGAGAAGTTTGGCTTGGCAATCTGAGACCCTATGGTACAGCCATTAAAACTGAGCATGTACACATACTTATAGCTGAATACTGCTACCTTTAGTCGCTTTGATGGATAGATATTGAAACAAACCAACTCTGCACAGCATTAAAATAATTAAATATTTCTTCAGAGGGAAAACACTGAGGGATTCCTTGTGGTTCACCCCATACATTTTCCAATCACCAACTACTCAAGATAAAATGGTCGCTATTCCAGCCTAACTATCATTGTTTTGTTTCAAACACATTTATGTAGTAGCCTCCCCTCCTAGCTTTTGTTAACTGGTTACGGACGAATTCCTCAGCATCAAACTGTTCACCGGTTGCTTTAATTGCATCCAGCTCTTTGTTATAGATCGTCATTCTCTTTGCTTTGCGTGTCTGTTTCTGTTTCCTCCATAGAAAATACATTCTTTTCCGCAGTTTCTTGAGCTTATGTTTTTTCATCTTCTTGTGCCTGATTCTCATGATCATTTTGGCCTCTTTTGCCTCTGGTTTTGAGCCTGGTTCCAGGATCTCAGATTTTTGCAAATCAGGAGCAACACTGTCAACAACTGGCGCTGCTACAGGACACTCATAGAAAAGGTTTGTTGTCAGTGCATTATCTAATATAGATATTTGAGACAGTTGCTCTTGAATGACTGTGGCAGGTAATTTGTACTCTGTTATATTGGAGGAAGGTGCCAACCTTTGAGAGAGCAATTGATCAGATGAAGGCCTGGACCCATGGGAGACGAGTGTGTGTGAAGTGACAGCAGAGAGAAGCTGTGGGACAGTTACAGCCGTTGATGTCACTGATGTGTCTATCACAGAGCTGCTCATGGTTTTGGCATGTAAGAACCCTTGGGTCCATCTTTTGACAAGCAGGGGCTGCAAGGCTGTAAACAAAACAAAAAACTATGGTTAAATAGTTTATGTTTGATCACTATCTTTGATGACCAGACTTGACAGTCTATAAAAGAGGGATGGTAATTAACTTCACAGGATAAAACTGGAGCCTAATAAGGAAAATATCACAACATTGTCATATACCTGCTTATACTACTTTAACCTTCACCACCTCACATCGGTGGAAAACAATTAAGAGGTAACAAAAACAAGCAATTGTACAAGAAATAGCTTAAATAAAACCACTTTGCATTCGACAACCAATGTCACTTGTTTATTTCTGCAAAATCAATGGTTTGGTCAATTTTGAACCCATACTAGGAGACCACACTATTGTGGGTGAAAAACACCTGTATAGATGTAAATACAGCTGAGCAATATATATCCTTATGTGTCACTTGTGGGTGAAAAACAAAGGTCCAAAGGTGAATAATAGTAAATACCCTAGAGCTGTTAATTACATATACCATAAATATCAAGTGGCGGTGGTGGTTTGTCCAATTGGTGGGTCTTGTGATAACCTCCCCTGCAAATTCTTTGAAAAAAAAACGTTGACAGTCTCAAGTACACTGAGCATTTCTTTGCTTTAGTTTCAAGTGTGTCATAAAGTTTAGCATCTTCAAAGATTTACAAGTGGCATAGTAACAAAAAGTTAGAATTCTTGGTACTTCCAAACTCTGAGCTATGTTGATTGGGGAACAATACTTAGAAAATTATAGGCATACCGGTTTATATTATTATATGAAATAATTCATGAGCAGTCAATAGTAAAAACTACAATAAAGGTTTTCATAAATAAAACTATAACTCTGATAATCAAAATCTAAATCTGACTTATAAATAAATAAATACTTGAAGAAGTTAAATATGTACACAAATCTCAAGATGGTTGTTAACCATAACATAATTATCATCAATCTTCTTCTTGATCTACTGGATAAAATTAATTTGTCTAGTGTGGCAGAGGAAAAATTTTGCCATTTCTCTGCTTTTACAAAAAAGCTGATCGCTTTGAAGTTTTATCAAAATTGCTGCTGTAAAATCTGATGTTGTCATTTGAGACAATACAATTCTTTTTTGAAAGCAATGGAAAAAAAAAAAACAAAGCCTACCTGATGTTGTGCTTGACATTGCCTGGGCAGATCTCAAAGCACATAAGAGCATTTTTCTCTGACAAAATGGCATCATGAGCTCTGGAAAAAAGAAAATTGAATATACATATATAAATATATGTACAATCAATTCTAAAATAAATTTAAAATAAAACACAGTATACCACCAAGAAATCTTTGTACTAAGTATTCATTCAGCCCTGACTTTTTACTGACTTTATTTAGCAACTGATTTTCTGGTACCATTAGCATTATCTTCACATATCTAAAAATTAAATGTAAATTAAATGCTTATAAATACTTAGCTCCTTCTATTACACATTGCATTTAAAAAGAGAAATTACACTAAAGTTCTGATGCCTTGTGATGGGATGTAAAATGCTTTTGCTGCACAGCAAACCGTTTCTCCGTAATGTTTTGAACAAGTGCTGAGAAAGGTATTATCATCACTTATCCTTGGAAATTTATGCACATATAGTTACATACTTGGTAAGACTCACACTTTTCGTGAAGAGTCTAATCAGCTAGGAGTAGAAGTATTAGGATGCATTCGTGTATGGAAAGCTTGCTTACCAAATAGCTGATTCTAGACTAACTTTCTCCAGAGACTCACTCAAGTCCCAGTCATTGCAAAACATAAGATAATGAGTGACTCAGAGCTAGAAGAAGAGCTTTGGGGTGCTATCCCTGATATAGATGCTAGACCTGACAATTGCAAAGCAGCTACAAAAGAAACAGGAGGAAACAGAAATGGGGTATCTACAGAAAATGTTGCAAATCTCATTGACTGCAAAGAAATCAAACAAAAAAGTGTTACAAGAAGCTGACATGATAACAAGATCACTCATAAATAGAATTAGTCATATGCCACACAACCTTTTTTTGCCATGTCATCAGAAGAGAGACACTGGAAGATCTTATGACTGGAATGAATAAAAGGAAATAGCAAGAGAAATCCTAGATGGAATTACAAAGTGACAAAATATAGGACGGGTGACAGATGTACTAAAAAAGCATTGATGGATTCAGATGCATGAAAGGTCATGATATCATTGCCCTCCTAAAGAGCAGGGTATCTGATTTATTGACATATCAAATTGTGATTCATCAAGAGATGCATGATATATATAACAGCTCATATTTTAATTTCCTTCAAACCTTCTAAAGGCCAACTGATGAAGAAAGCAAACGAATTCCTTCACTTTTGATACTTTGAGTAGTCCAGCTTTGCATCCTTTAATCACATCAGGTGACTCTCTTTGCAAGCCGAAAAGATTTGTAAAATTTCCCCTTTGAAAATCAAGATTTTCTCAAATCTATCTCTAGTGATAGTACACATAATTATAGAGTGTTGAATCCATGTGTGGATGT
>JAWDGP010000190.1:10000-95000 GCA_033675545.1 Elysia crispata | reverse complement strand
TAATAATTTACATTACTAGTCATTTCGGTTGCATTTAATGTGAGCTGCTGAAGCCAAGCAGTATTTACTAAACTATTTCAAAAGCTTTTCAAATTTATATATATATATATATATATATATTTATATATTGTTAAGATTAATAGCTAGTATAAATTACAAAGTGACTGAAACACTAAAATAAAGTTTAAAAGTATGATGGACAGTATATGGAAGATTTCCACTATTAGTTTTCACTAAATGTAAAAGAATGGCAACACTTGAATGATATATATGCATTATAAGTCTTTGTTTTATTATGGAAGTTATCTATTGATTTACGATTGAATCATTTCAATTTCAGTGATTCCTTTTTTCTAAAAACAACGAGATACAACAAAGATGGCAAATAATCCACCAGGAATGTTGTTGAAGGTAGTATTACATAAGATTTTTTTTTTATGAACCATAATTCTTTGCCTGAAAAGAGTTTAAATTTCTAAGCATAATAATTTCCCATCCTCACTGATTAAATAGTATTGGTATTAATTACATGTTATACCCCTTGTATATTCAGAAAAAGTATTTATCTTTAATCTTCAACCAGTTAGTTCTTTTCCTTGTTTTCAGCAGGATTATTTACAGAGTTCAAAATTCTCTTAATTATTAACAGCGAACCGAAACACAGCTATACATCAAAGTGAGGAGAATAAAATGCTCTTTTCAAATGTAACGTGGGTATTTATAATAATCTAGCATATTAAGTAGTCTATTGCTGATCCTGACAACAACCTAAACCTGGACCTAGAAGTAACATTTAATATAAAAATTCCACTAAAATTTCCAGTGCAGTAAAAAGGGTGATTCTAAATGGTTGGGTTTGTCTAAAATTTAAACCAAATGAAGCGATAAAAGGGTCTACCCATCGGACACTCCTAGTGACCGCCAATGTGAATTTAATAAACTGGCGGACGCTCCCAGCATCAAAAGCCAGTTAAAGAGTGGTGGCCAAACACTGAAATTTGAATGGTACTCACACTTCTAGGGCACAAATGTTTCATGTGTAAAAACCTGAGAAGGACTATGGGAATATTCTGCTCTCATTAGTTGATTCATCAAGGATTAGTTGTCCACCTCTCTAGCAAAACTTGTGTGCTAAATAGTGAATGACTGGAACAAAATTTTAAAGCAAAATTTAGAATACCTTTTGTGCTGAATGGCCTGTTGGCAACCATATGATTATAGTTTAAAATGTGTTCAGCATGCAAACATAGCAGATTTGCGCACATATTACAGGATATACAGCATGCAGAAAAGCTACGAAATTGATGATTGTAAACAACACGCAGCTATCTATATTGTAAAAGTGATCAGTTAGAGAGATCAAGCTTTGTTTTAAACATATATGTCATTCATTCTAAGAGAATTTCCATGATGAATTAAAAAAAAAAGGTTAAAAAATGGAAAAGCTTATTATGAATAAAAAAAAAACCAAAACATTATTTCTTTCTTTTCTTTAATCCACAGATAATTTGGTTGCTTCATTTTGTGCTTAGCTCTTGGTAAGTTGACTTAATATTTTGATCATTATATGGAAATAAAAGAAACAATCTATTTTAACATTTGAATGCACATATTGGATCAAAGCAAAGGTCATGAATTTCTTTGGCTTTGATGAATACTCTACAAATTAATAAAGAATTTGTTACATTCATTCATATGGTGAATGCAGCGCCAAAAAAAATTTTTTCCTCACTGAAAATCAAAGCAAAATATATGTTTAAAAAAATGTTTATTATTCCAAGTAGAATGTAAAATCAAAATTATCAATATTCGAACGACAATAAAAGTTATAATTGTCAAGAATTTTAATGTTCCCTGTATAATATAAATTATTCAATTGAAAAAAAAGAGATCATGCTTTGCAATTAAAAACATTGATGATAATAAAAATTACAGTGTGGGTCATGCCTCTGCTTAGCTTGGGTCTCATCTATTGGTCTTTGTTAATTTTTTTTTCATTATTTCAATTTGATCATAGAACATTTATGGAAAGTAATGCTTTCTTTAATCTATATCTGGCTTATTATCTAAAGTATCATGAAGATGATTTTACTTACCACTATACTTTAATATCTTTTTAAGTGACATATGATAAAGTTAAAGCATTGATGAAACAATAGGTTTATTTCAACTTGAAATAGATTTTAGATTTGAAAATAGTTATCATTACAATAATGTATCTTTTTCTGTTTTCCATAATAAGAAGGCATAAATGGGTTACAATTTACTGTAAAATGTCCCATTAATTTTTGTTAGCTATAAGTTCTAATGTTTCATTTTCTAAACTGGAGTTTGAAAATGCTTTGTGGCCAGGGCGATGTTCTAAACTGGAGTTTTTAAATGTATTGTGGCCAGGGCTATGTTCTAAACTGGAGTTTTTAAATGTATTGTGGCCAGGGCCATGTTCTAAACTGGAGTTTTTAAATGTATTGTGGCCAGGGCCATGTTCTAAACTGGAGTTTTTAAATGTATTGTGGCCAGGGCCATGTTCTAAACTGGAGTTTTTAAATGTATTGTGGCCAGGGCTATGTTCTAAACTGGAGTTTTTAAATGTATTGTGGCCAGGGCCATGTTCTAAACTGGAGTTTTTAAATGTATTGTGGCCAGGGCCATGTTCTAAGCTGGAGTTTTAAAATCTATTGTGGCCAGGGCTATGTTCTAAACTGGAGTTTTTAAATGTATTGTGGCCAGGGCTATGTTCTAAACTGGAGTTTTAAAATCTATTGTGGCCAGGTCTATGTTCTAAACTGTAAATTTAAAATCTATTGTGGCCAGGGCTATGCTGAGTAGCTTTTTGGCGCCATCCACCTACTTCTACACTCACCTCTTGGTCCTCGCCATTGGTCTCTGGGCTATGATTGATGCCACCAGTTCAGAAGCTGTCTTCATGGTGAGAATTATTAGCAGCCTGCTTTCAGCAATCTCAGTTGTATGTCACTAGAGACAAGGCTAAATGCAATGCTAGGTATTCATTACTTGAAAACCAAGGTTTTTAATGAAAAATTCAAAAGCCTGTATTAGATGATTAGTGGTAATGGAGCGGAGTTCTCTTCAAATCTCAGTCTGTAAGAAAATGTTATCAATGAAGCACTTTAACTTGGTAGATAATTTTGTTTTCTCTTTTCGTGATATGATGATTTCTTGATTTTTATGTTGTATCTCGGATAACTTACTGTCTTCTTGATCAAGGTAGGCTTTTGAACTCTTTAGTAAATGCTATTTCTCTTATTAAGTTATAATCGAGTTTATTTTCTGTGCCACGAGGTGTCAACTTCTGTTAAACAGTCAACTCAAATTTAGATTACCTTATCCTTCCACATTCATGTCTCTACCTACAGACACAGCTTGTATAGCAAGGAAATTTGTAAAACCGAATCCTTGAATCTAAATTATCGCTATGAATATTTTACACTTCTGTTTACTATTTTATCATTTAAGGTAAAAATGTTCTTTTGCAGTTTGAACAAAAAAAAAAAGCTTTAAGAAGTGCTTGACATATGTATGCACATGTCAACTTCATACAAAATGTAATATTTTGTCACCGATAGTTAATGGTTGTTTTATTTGGTATCTTAATTTTATTTGTTGTATTCACAAAATGGAAAAACTGATAAATAAGCGGCAGTCGTTGCTGTGCATTAAAAAAAAATTGAACGGCTAAATAATTTTCAATGAAAATAGCTGAACTTTTATTTGTCAAGTAGAATACTGAATCTTTTTTGTTTATTTATTTTGTAAAAATTACTTTTTTGATCACCGCCTCATTGAAATTCTTGAGGTTGTAAGTTATTTGGGGAAAAAAAATTGTGATATCAAGTCCTGGATTGTTGATCTTGTTAAGCTTCTCTTAGTCAACATTCGTATAATCTTTTTTTTTAATTAATCATAAATCAAGTGCCATTTATGAATCATATCAAAAAAATGAGGCCACTGATTCTTTAATGATATATTATGATTAACTCTGCTGGATGCCGGTTAGACAGTTGAAATGTGACCTCAACTAATAAATGTTGTAGTTGGTGCCAACATGTTGCCTGTGGTAAACTTACATGCAGGCCAAGTGAGATTGAGACAATAGCATTGTTACAAATAATCATGATAGTTTTTAATTTTTCAAAAATTTTACTCAGCTGCTTTTCTTCAAAAGGTGTAAATTGAGAAAATATATTATTGTGAAATCAGTGAAAAGATGAAGTGAAAATAAATGATAACATTATGAACAACTTTAGATACAAGGATTTACTGTACTTGTTGCTGAGAACAGACTCCATAAAATCTCCAGTGTGTGTTTTCTGCCGAGAGTGAGAATAAAGGACAAGAATTGAGTGCAAAGAAAACAGAATGCATGGTTGTGTTGGAAAGAAAAGTACAGCAACATTAAAGAAGGACAAATATTCAAATTCAACATCATTTGCAAAGAAGAGCACACTAAGTAAACACATGTACCAATTCAATTGGGTCCATGGTAATATTTGAATCAAAATGCGCCACTGAAATGAAGAAGCATATTTAATAAGATGATTGCAATCCTAAAGAACAGATTCATATCTCCAGTCACAAAAATGAAATTCTAGAATATCTCCACGACATGAAGAAAAGCCAGACAGGCAAAGAAATTTGTGTCTTAAAATTGATCAGAATATCCTGGGCAGAAAGAAAAACCATAGATGATATGCTACGAATTTGCAGGAGTTACATATACAGGAGAGAACTATCAGAAAAAGACAATTAGGATTTTTTTACCATGCCAGGAAAAAAGATGGTTTAGAAGAACTTATACATTTTGCGAGAAAGTTTAAGAATGAACTACGGGTAGAAAGAGAACAGCATGAATCAATGCTCTCAGTGCGTTCACAAGAAATAAATGATTGTCAACCAAGAAGTTTATTCACTTGAATGAGAATAGAGTGGACTAGAGAAGCTTGATTGTCAGAGCATGAAACAGATCAGACACATGAATCAGCGGAAGGTTTGATGAATACTTTGTGATTATGTTGTTAGATACTTAGTTATGTGAGGACTAGGAGAACTTGACAAAACAGGCTAAAAAAAGATAACTGACTTATTGCTGTTTTTTTTAAACATGTAAACAAGTATTTTAAAAAATGAATATGATCTATATGTGTCATAAAAAACAAAAAACAAAACTATAAGACTAACAAGGATTCCCTGTTAATTGATAATTAATGTTTTATTGTACTCCAACTCAAGGCTAATCTGAACAACTAGTTTCTTAACCACGCTGTATGTCTTACATATCAGTTTGTAAAAGCAAAAGAAAGTGAGTATAAATAAACTGCTTTGTATTTACACACACTTTCTACAAAGCCCATATGGCCATAGTTTGATTGGTTATTAGAGAAATAAAGCAGAGTAAATAGAATAAAGTTTTTTGGCTGTGGCATAATGTAACTATGAAGCAATCAAAATGTTTTTGTTGATTATTTTTTATAGGACTAAAATCTTCTCAGTGTTCTCAGTTTACTTTGAAATAAATATCTACTCTAGCTAAGGGTATCTTCAAGCTAAATTTATTATTTTTTGCCCTCCTACAGGCTGAAAAATACTCCTTTAGATGATACAAAAACTTTTGACCAGTGCCTTATAATGCTGGTTGTCTTGCAATGTATTTCACACTCATGCTATTTTCCAATCACTTTAAATATTCTGTTGACATTTCAGTTTATAGCATCCCTGGCAGTGAGTGTTGTCAACGACATCATCATGCTTGGCATCTATGAGCCAAGAGGTCATGATGTCTTTGAAAGTGGTAAGTTTTTAGCTTTGGAGAGCAGTCTCATTGAGCATGGGACATTTTTTATCTTTGTTCGATTCAAGTTGTCATGGTAAAATTTTTTTTGTAGAATGCAGATCACTACATGTAATGTCAGTGAAAGATTTAATTTTTTTTTCTAAGATGCCAAATTTCTGGATAACTAAGGGTATCCGGATTTTTTAAGGAGTAAATTTCTTTACATATCTTTGTCTTTGTAAGATGAAAGTAAATTTGTCCACTTAATATCATTCTAAGACAAAAGTAAATTTCTTCACTTAATATCATTGTTAGACAAAGAAAAATTACTTTACGTAATACTTGTGTAAGACAAAGATAAATTTCTCTTCTTAGTATCATGGTAAGACAAAAGTAAATTTCTTCACTTAATATCATTGTTAGACAAAGAAAAATTTTTCAAATTAATATCATGATAAGACGAAAGTAACTACACATTATGTGTTTGAGGCTCACAATTTACAGATCACTTTTTAATTACTCCTCTGTAAGAGATCAAATTATGAAATGATTCTATTTTGCAACATAATTCAAACTACTTTTTGCCCCACTATCACCATATGTATCATGTATTTCATATTCAACAAACAATATTGAAAATTTTAGAATATTGCTTCATATCTTTCTTGTTTTTATTTTTTAAATATTTTTCTTCCTTTTCTGCTTTTTCAGGAATTGCAACGTCTGGTCAGAGAAATGAGTACAGATTTGCTCTTGGGTATCCTTTCAGCGTCAGCAGAGTTTAGCCCAATATTCCCATTTGTGAGGTGGCCTGCAATTTTCAGGCTCAATAACTAGTTTGGACAAATTGTGATAGTTGACATTTTTAGAATATACTAGTATTTTGGCTGAGATATACCCAAAACTTAACACATAGGTGGGGAATGGAAAACTAAGAAAAACGTGTTTAAAGTTAGGAGAATTTTTCATGCAGGATTGCAGTTATCTTCACAAAAAGAAGATAAAGTATATTTTAAGTTTCTTTTGGGCTTCGACACTTTTTGATAAGATAGAAAGATGGTTGATAGTTCATAAGAAGCTAAAAAGTGGGAAACCTTGAAAAACTGATTTTTTTATATTTGAAGCCCAATAGCTCAAAACAGTAATTTCCGACATGAACCTGAAAATCCCAGGCCACTTCACATTTGTACAATTTAAGTCACTGGTGTCTTTCTTTACTGCATCATTATTCTTTATTTTTTTGATGAGACATTGTGGCACTAATTAAGTGACATGAGAAGCTTCAAGGTCATAGCAATAAGCTGCATAGAAGAGCTGCAGATCCAAATCTAGTTGCAATTACTTTGAAGTAGGTACCACACTCCCATCACTCCATAGAGCTTGGTGAAATAAGCATGGTGGACTTTTCTCTGGCGTGTATATGAAATCGAAATGAAACAGAACAGGTGAAATGTTCTGTATAGATATTTCGTCAGCCTAGATTGATGAACGTATAAGATGATTTTTTGTGGAAAGCTTAAAGTCTTTTCGAAACACAGCCAATCAAAATGGATGTATTGATTTTATTGCTGCTCAAGTTTACACAGTTTATTCATAGCAGCTTGTTACTGTCATTCTCAGCTGACCCCCTCTTGACGCAAATGCCTTGTTTTGTTTGCAACTTATGTGTAGTCAGGGAGTCTGATAACAACTCAGTTTAGGCCCGAGAGGTAATAAACAAATACATGTCATTAAAATCTTCATTTTCACAGACTCTAACAAACTTCTGTCAGGCCTATTTGGTTACATCTGGGGTTGAAACCAGGGTTTTGTGGTTTACAGTCCAGTGCTTTGCAAACTGACCCGTCTACTGACTGACAAAGCAGCTTGTATTTTCTCAGCCAGAAATGTTGAATCAGAACACAAATTGCTCTTTTCTATTGTGATGCCTAGGGGGGAATCTTCCCATTAACTAAATCTAAGTTTACTTGATATCATGCTCTCCCTTACAAGTATATGGGTCAAAGGTTATATATATATATATATATATATATATATATGATATTGGCTATATATAGATATATATATGTATATGATATTGGCTTTGGGGTTATATATCTCCTACAAGTTTGTGAAAAACCAATGATCTACTGTCTAGCCTCAGCAGGATTTTTATATTTTTATGAATCACGTGCTATAGACATTTCACTTTCCACAGGTACTTCAATCCATATAGTAACTAATGTGACAGTTGCAGACACATCACTGCTGCTGGAGGTAGATCAAGTTGCAAGAAGCCGCATCATATTCTCTCACATCACCACCAGCCAGCTGTTTACTCCTGCTGAAAGTCTGTTACTGACTTCGGGGACAAAAATAACATATAATTATAAACAATGTGTTAAAGCTACTTAGGTTTAGTGCATTTACTGATTTGGTGGAGTTGTTTAACGTGCCACTTAGAAGGCTTTGTCAGTTGTATGTGATAGATACAGTTTGTGGGCTCCATTATATATATGCTTGTGATATCACCTTCTATAGCCTTCATAAAACTGGCACACACCGAACACAGTCATCTAGACCATCAAGCATCAGGTGCAACCCTCCTCTCTCTCTCTCTCTCTCTCTCTCTCTCTCTCTCTCTCTCTCTCTCTCCCTCTCCCTCTCTCTCCCCCTCTCCTTCTCTATCTATCTATCTATCTATCTATCTATCTATCTTCCTCTCTCTCTCCCTCTCTCTCTCTATCTATCTCTTCCTTTGTCCCTCTCTCTCTCTCTCTCTTTTCCTCCCCCCTCCCCGCCTCCAACGTTTCCCTTCTCCGAACACTGAACAGTATATCCTGTAAAACTGTCTATCTCTCTCTCTCTCTCTCTCTCTCTCTCTCTCTCTCTCTCTCTCTCCTCTCTCTATCTATCTATCTATCTATCTATCTATCTATCTATCTATCTATCTATCTATCTATCTATCTATCTATCTATCTATCTCTTCCTTTGTCCCTCTCTCTCTCTATCTATCTCTTCCTTTGTCCCTCTCTCTCTCTCTCTCTCTCTCTCTCTCTCTTTTCCTCCCCCCTCCCCGCCTCCAACGTTTCCCTTCTCCGAACACTGAACAGTATATCCTGTAAAACTATCTATCTCTCTCTCGGTCTCTCTCTCTCTCTCTCTCTCTCTCTCTCTCTCTCTCTCTCTCTCTTCCTCCCCCTTCTCCCCCCCACCCCCTTCAACGTTTCCCTTCTCCAAACACTGAACAGTATATCCTGTATAATTATAAATTCTGAGATAAGTCCCATCTCGTCTTTTATTTTGTTAAAAAGACGAATATTAAAAAAAAAAAAAATTAACCCAAAAAAGGTCTAAAGGAGCAAAAGGAAAGGGTCTGGGGGAGGGGGGGGGTTGTATTTCACATTGTATGACAATGTCAGACTAGACTTAGTTCAATCTTATTATAAAGCAGTTGATCAAGATGGATATACATGCACACATTTTGATTCAAAGTGAGTTTGGACAAGACAGTTGCATTTAATGGAAACAGTATCTAATGAGGCTGGTAACAAGACTGAAACAAAACCATGGATTAAAAAAACAAACTACACACCAAACAGAAATTTTAAAGTAATTGTTATTCTCCAAGCTCTATGTATTTGGTTTGAGCAAACTAAGCACTTTGCTCTTACTTACTCTCTAACAGCTTGCTCAACATATAGTTAACCTCTGAAATTCAACAGCAAAAAAATAATAAATACATGTACATGTATTGTCCATTCTGTCTATTGTTCTCCGCCTTAATCAGTGCTGTGAATGATGGGAGCCATTGTCCTGTACGGGTTATCTCAAACAGCGCTGGGGTAACAGGTGTCTGGGCTCTTGCATAGAAGATTTAAGGACTTAACGCGCTAGTTATTGATTGTCAGATGTGAGGAGCTTAGAGCTGCTTTATAGATTTACATTTGAAAACTTGAGTAATTTTTCATGGAATGATTAGGAAAGTAAATAAATTATAATTCCAACAGTCACTGACTGATCCTTTTAGAGGTACTCAAAATGCACTGCTCATGCTTTTAGAAGAGTTATATCAACGCCATATTGGGTATAAACTCATAGTCATACTCTTAGTAATTGATGTTGTTGGCCTGAAACTGAAGCCTTTCATTTCAACACCAGGAAAGTCTGAAAGTGGAAAGTGCTGTTGCTAATGCTATACTAGTTAGACCTGAATGTTGAGACAATGCTCGTAGACCAAAAGTTTCCTTAACAGTTGCCTCCCTCCAGCATGTGCATCACGAACCTGCTGCTGAAGCCCATCTCCATGTTCCTGCTGTTCAGAATCTACCAGAGCCGCTCGGACGGCTCCGACTTCAACTCTGGAATCCCAGGAATCCCAGGACTTGGTGAGTACAGAACTGGCAGATCAGCTTACATATGAGGATACTAGGGAGGTAGAGAGAGAGAGAGAGAGAGAGAGAGAGAGAGAGAGAGAGAGAGAGAGAGAGAGAGAGAGAGAGAGAGAGAGAGAGAGAGAGAGAGAGAGAGAGAGAGAGAGAGAGAGAGAGAGAGAGAGTTCTTCATCCTCTTTCTTTATCTGTGACTGAGGGAGGGAGGGATTTTCTTGACTCCATCCTCTTTCTTTATCTGTGAGTGAGGGAGGGAGGGAGGGATTTTCTTGACTCCATCCTCTTTCTTTATCTGTGAGTGAGTGAGGGAGGGAGGGATTTTCTTGACTCCATCCTCTTTCTTTATCTGTGAGTGAGGGAGGGAGGGATTTTCTTGACTCCATCCTCTTTCTTTATCTGTGAGTGAGGGAGGGAGGGATTTTCTTGACTCCATCCTCTTTATCTGTGAGTGAGGGAGGGAGGGATTTTCTTGACTTCATCCTCTTTCTTTATCTGTGAGTGAGTGAGGGAGGGATTTTCTTGACTCCATCCTCAATGATGAAATTTTGAAATCATTATCATTAAACTTAGTCTGCCAAACAATTACTGTGCATGATCTGAAAACAAGATATTTTTGAATGTTTGATCTTTGCGAAAAGAAGAATAAACTGTAAACCATTTGTGTGAGGATGATGAGTGAAATAGTATACTTTTCTCAACTTTGAATTTGAACCATATCATCTTGATATGTTAATTTGTCCTTACACCCTCCATAAAAAGTCCTGGTCAGGCCACATAAAACGGTTAGAAGAGATTTTTTCAAGACTTTGGGACCCAATGACATGAACCAAAGTCTACTGCATCAGACAAACGCCCCACCTACTTCACACATTGTTGACAGAACTTTTGCTCTCTTATCATGTGAATTGACTGATGGAAAGCATTTACACTAACGAGGCTATCATCACTCAAACAGTGAGGCTGGTGAAACTGTACAGCTGTAGACTGAAACTCCACAGCGGATACATGCCACATACAACATGACTACTTAATTTTTAAATTTAGTTGGTCAGACTTATTTATATTCTGCAAGTGATAAATCTACTGATGCCACTGAGTTGTACTATAGCTTAATGAAATTAGATAGAAAAAAAATTACACTATCTAAACACTTGATTTTAAATTCTGTCCGTTGGATTTTTGGTCACTTTTCTGCTGTCTCTTCTTTTAGTAATTATAGGCGCCAATCTTTACAAGTTGTGCAAGGGAACTAACCAGATAATTGTTAGAGTTCTGAAAGCTGTTACAGTTGGCTCCCTTTGCAAGATTCATCCTGGATTAAATTAAACAAAAGAGAAAGAAAATAAAAAATGATAACAGTGAAAGTCTAAGATGGGTTTTTGGCCAGATTTTCATTTTATATTTTCTAGGTGAGGGAGGATGAATAAGATCCTCAATATCTTGGATTAGAAGGGATAAAGGGGAAGATTAGAAGGGATAAAGGGGAAGATTAGATTAAGATCTAATTCTCAGAGCACTTTGACATTCAGTTTTCCTTAACGAATTATTGTAGTTCTGATAGATGGTGAAGTTGGTATTCCTGACCAGATTTTAATTTAAGGTTTGTTGTTTTTTTTTTTTTTTGAGAGGAAGACATGTTTTCAATCGTCTATGATTATACTTCAGTATAGATTATTTAAGCTCACTTAAAATATTCATCGAAATTGTCCTACAACATTTTGTTACACTAACAATTTACAATGATAACAATGGTACATTTAGATCTACATGTAATTTGAAAGGCTTCTATTTGCACAAATGGTCGAAGGAACTAACTTGTTAGTTTTGAAAGTCTTTGGACCAGATTTTCATTTTTTTTGCATTTTTCTAGGGGACAGAATTGTGTGAGTGTGTAAGAGAAGGAGGAAGAGGCTGTTCATATTACATCTAGTTAAACACATTCAAACAAAACACCCACAAGTGTTAAGAGACTTCTAAATATTTGAGGCTCTTCTTCCAACCACAATGTTTTTGGTGGAACGTTTGATTGCATGAACAGCGAGGTTGCTTACTAATGAAATAAAGGATGTATATAAAAATTTATTGCACTTGGTGGCAAGTTGATATCTTTTACTTTGAAATAATTTGATTTTCTATTTTTGGCCTCTCTCTAGGTGGATCTAGCGGCGGTGGACCTCGGGGTGGCTACGACGATCTCACAGGCCCACCAAAAGAGCCGCCGGTGTATAGCGAGCCTGGCTACCAACAGCCTCCGCCATCCACCATGCCATGAGGAGTGAGTTAAGAGACAAACGCAGGATCATTCCTAGAGTAGCTGCTGATCATTATTATTTGTTATGAGTGCAATGAGCCAGTATTTGCAAGAATTGGAAAGCTGATTTGCATGGATTAATTATTTACAACTATCTGTTCATGGGACTCAGATTTGCCAATCAGGTTTCCTTTAATTATAGTAAATAAGAAATGCAAAATAAAGAAATACACGCTTAAAGAAGTTGTCACGCAATATATACATTATATTTATACATTAATTAGTAAAAATCAAGGAGGTTTAAAAAAATATAATAAACTATTCAATATTTATAATTAGGAAAAGAGAAACTGTAAATTTCATCTGACTTTTGTTAAGTAGAGAGTGCTAGAGCACCAGAACTAACTTGATGTCGAGTGTGGACTGGTTCTCTGCACTCTCTTTCATTGAAATAAAGTTGCATAGTTTGAACCAACTGTGTCATTTTAAAGAGGAAAGTTTGACCTGAGCTAGCGGAATTGTAGCTTTGTTTTTGGAGTGCAAATTGCCGATGTACTGTTGCCTGTATTTTTATACAAAGGATTTCAATATTGGACAAAAGTATCAATACAAATATCTAACGTATGAACCCTACAAGTTTGGTATGAATAAATCAGCTTACTTTTAGGACCAGGGTGGCAGGTCTTGTGTGATACCTTTTGCTTTTTGTGTTTGACTGATCATGTGACACGTTATCCATGGTAGCTGCATTGTTCTTTGTTCTACAACTTGTGCTTGGTTCTATGAAATTATTTGTGTGATATTACTTGGGAAGAGTGCATTGCTAGGGCAAGCCACAGGCTGAGGATTTTGTAATATTATTTTGTATAATTGTTGTAATTGTTTTATTGTTTCGTCTTCTAAACACTATTACTATAGAAAGAAAAAAAGCAAACAAAAAAAACCTTATTGACAATTATAAGCTGAAGCTGCTGGCCCAAGCTTTGATGCATTGTGAAGTTTTTGCACATTAATGTTAATGCCAGAGAAAGAATGGAAGTATGTAGTACAGTGATGATGTTAGAATGTAAAAATAGCTTTAGCCAGTGATGAGCTAAACTATTAAAGTTAAGTCTATGTTGTAAAGAAATTTCCTTCTGAGCTGTTAGCTTTTTTTTTCTACAATTGGCTTTGTGACATTGTGGACTTGTGCGCTTGTGAAAGGGATATATATATATATATATAACACAACCCTTTTTTTTTATAAACATTTGTAAACGTTTTCAAAGGTTACACATGGAATTAGTGGAAAAAAAAAAGTGATGCCTTTTGACAGACTAATATTAGTGCAGAAGACATACATTAGCAATAATAATGATCATGTGATAATTAGCATTGAAATCATTCCCTTACTTTGTGTGGGGCGCAAGCATTAACTAGTGTTACATTTGGTTTTTGTACGCAATGTATATGTCTGGCCCAATGCTATCTATTTTGTTTTCTCAAATGTACACATTCCGGTGTATGAATTGACCAATGTATGCTCTTTATGTACCCCAGATAACTTTTATTGCAGATTCATGTTTTGGTTCCATGTTGAAAGATAACTATTTTGTGCAAGTTCTTGTTTTGAGATGATTTCATACAGTAGCTCCGCATTGTGGAACTCCAAGTTTCCAAGCTTTTAAACCTGAACTATTATCAGTATATTTAATACATTCAGGAAAGATATCCTGCTTGTTTGCATTTGAAGTCTTTCACACCCCATAAAGCTTGATTTTTTTTTTTAAACCAAAACATTGCAGAACAGTTATCACATAGTGATAGAGAAAAATCAAATGTCATATACTGAAAGGCTACTATGTTTTTTTTTTACAACCTTTGTACCCTGTCACTTGCATAACCTAGAGATAAAATGTAATCGATGGGCTCTTTTTATCAAAGTTTAAACAGCTTTTTATTTGCTCCCTTTATTTGGGGTGATAGTGGTGGAATGGGGAAATTAGAGGTGGTTAGGGTGGTGCGCTTGGGGAGAAAGGATAATCTGATGCTAGACCTATAGGTGGAGAACAAAACTAAAATGAAAGTGGTTTCTAGGTAAAGCAAGCAAGAAATTTGTTGAGGGAAAAAATACATGGGATGATTTTGTTAATTTCTGACATTTTTTTCAATAACTGAATGTTTCATGACTATGTATAATTCTGCCGTCAGGGATTATAAGACTTTGAAACTATTCAAATGCACATGTGTGTTAATCCTTCCATGCAATCAAAGCGACAGAAAGATTTAAAATGTTTCTTGAGTCCAAAGTAAAGCAAATATATATTTACGCAGTTTGTAAAATTTGTGACAAGTTATCACTGAGCTGTGCTCGTTTGTATGGATCTAACCTGAAAATTACGATGCAGTGATATGTTGAGAAGTTTGCTTGCCACCTCTGTCAAGATAATTTTTATAAAATATTTATTTTATCAACAACAACCAGTACCCAAAGTATATACACCTGCATGTATTATTTTGTGGAAAATTGAAGACATAAGACAGTCCATAAAGATAATGCTGAGAAAGATGAAACGTACCGTTGTTTAAAAGCTGTTATCTGTGGAATTACAATTAAATTACCAGCACTACTGCATCATGCCTTCAGTATTGGGGTGGATAGGTTCGTAAATGGTTGGGCTGCGAATTTTGATAAAATAGTATGAAAAATAAAAGCCAGTAATCAAAAGTTTTAACTTGCATTTAGAACAATTGATGTAAAGGCAGAAAATCTAAGGTGAGTAACAGCAAAGCAAATAGTCTTGGACTTTTCATCGATGGAGTGTATGAAAACTTATAAAAGCTCTTCAGTCTTCATGTGAGTTTCAAAGACAGATCTTAGATCTTTCTACCCTCACTTATTTTTGTCCAAAGGAAAAGATTGATGGGCATAACATATTTGATGTCTGCCTCAAGTAAGCTGTAGTTGAAAACGAGTCAAAATGATGCACAAGTGCCTTGGTCTCGGGTGGAAACCTCACAAATTTGCTTTTATGCTTACTTTTATACAAACATTTATAATGTGTAGATAAGGTCATGCAAATAATTTATGTCAAGTATGTAAGCATTAAAATTTGTCAGTTTTTCCAATATTTTTTCCCTTTACAACGGTTTTTTTTCTCAGTATTCATGTGCTTCCCCAGATTTATCCAGGATGACACTGAAAACAAAATTTGGAAAGAATTGTTGGAAGAAAAAGTGAAGAAGTCTAAAGTCTCTTTGGTTTGGCTCAGGGTTTTTTCTGTAAACGATGTAATAAAAGATTTTGTGTTCACCCATAACAAATTGCATAGCCAGATAATGACTGTGTAGAGAATTGTTTTGCTTTGACTGTTAAGTCTTCCTGTTTTGATTTTGTCTAGCTTTACCGTCTTGAGGAGGAGAGAAAATGGAAAATTGTACTGAAATTTTTTTAATATTTCATACTACTGTTGTAATAGTTTTAAATTTCATTTAAACTCCAAATTTCAACGGTTTATTATATTATGAACCACTGATGACTGCAATGATTTATGAAAATTATTTCTAGGGTGCTTCTGTAGACTGGGGTGTAGTTGATCTATGCACTTTACAATCAATTTACATGTTTCTAATCTTATGAGATATAGGCTACCTTTTTTTATCAGCGTTGATTAAAGCTACAAACATAATTGTATTCTCTCTTTGTCTTATTTTCTGGTAAGGTATAGTTATTCTTTAAAAGATATTAATGACTCGTATTGCCTATTTGTCTTGTTTCTAGTATGGTGCAATATATCTTTTCTCTTTATAATGCATAGCTATTGTGGAAATACAACCCAGAATAAGTTCAATACAAATTATCTTTAAAGAAAATAAGAATGGTGTAAGCTGGGTGGGTAAAACAAATGTGATGGAGCTTTAATGGATGTGTTAATTTCTGGTTGATCCTTAGACCAAGGGGAGAGAAATATTTCAACCCTAGCGCACACTTCATGTCATTTATGCTGCACTGCTGAACTAATCTTCAGTTTTTCTGCCATAGACTTATGTCAGAAAAGCTGATACTGTGAATTATCCTATCTTTTGAATGTTCTTTAAATCTTTGACTCTATTTAAGGATAACACTTCTTTTTCTTTCAATTATATCATCCTTGTCTCTGCAACATTTTACTTTACATTAGACGGCCATTGCATGTCCAATTTAAGAAGCAATTTTGACTTTTTGTAAGCGCGTTCCTCAGCTACAAGAAATCTAAGAATGTTTTATCAGAAGATTAATATATTTAAGAAATTTTCATTTTGAGAAATCAATTTCTTGGGTTGTTCATATACCAATAGAATAATATACATAGTGGAAAAAACAAACAAACAAAAGAACCCAAAGAAGTTGATGTTAACACTGGGAATGAATCCATATTTTATTGCTTAGAACAATTTACTATATTGCTTATACTTAAAAAACCCAACAAATTTTTGTACAAGTGATAAAATAACAATGGCAATGTTAAGAACAACAACAAAAAATAGCTAAGACAACAGACTCAATTTACGAAAAAAGCAACATAGCTGGACTAATCATAATAATAATAAAAAAAAAAACCACTCTATAAATATAATGAGAACCACTGATTTCAGTAATTTTAATAAGTGTTTCCGTAGGGCAATATTATATGCAGTCGTAAATTACAGGTGAATGTAACATTCACCTCTCAAAGTTTTCTTATGAATCATAATTTGTATTATGTGTTTTGGGGGCAAAAAGTGGTGAGCTTAAATATTAAATACGTGTAACTTGATTTCGAGGCACTGGTGCTTTTCATCATCCATGATTATGTGAAAACTGCACAACATAATCATACCATAATGTCAAGTCAAACAAGAGGACTGTCCATAAAACAGAGAAGGAGAGACCCTTACTGTCCCTATAAATGTGATGAAACTTATGCGATGTCTATAGAGAATTGTTGCTCACATTCTAGAGCTGTGTAACCACCAATAAAAATCGGTTATAATAAATTTTATGAATTTCCCGACAATTCCGTTGAATCCGAGGTGGTGGAGAGAAAATAAGCGTGGTTTTTATTGTTCAGGTTTGTGGCTCTGAACAATGCAGCGTTCATCTTCAGCCTATCGCACGGTTATTCCAAGGCCGAGTTAAAAAACATGAACAACGTTTGCTTTGTTCAACATATTAAGTAGTTTGAATAAAACACACCAGTGGCTGCACCAACTGAGAGGCTTTGTGCGGTGATAAGGCCTAATGCCTTATGATAAGCGTATAATAAGGTCCTGAGTAGGACAGTACAGAATTCACTGATGTCTGTTCTATGGATGTCAATTTTCGGAGTTAGAATCATCAAATTTTCTACTAAGGGGTTAAAAATTATACATGTATTAAAAAAACAAAACAGGCTGACATTTTTTGCCAAAGTTAGAAATATATTTGTGTGAGACTAATGAACTAAGTCGAACATGGCAGTAATCAGCCTGTATTAATATTGGAACACGTGACTGAGGTGACTGAGATAATGCAGCATACAACTTGAACGTTACAGTACGACAATCGGGAAGAGGAAACGGACAAACTCGTATAATGTGATGATCTTGAAGGGTACATGCAGGAGGTACGTATCATTTGTCGGTGTCACGTGACAGGTTTAAGTTTGAAAATTGAAGGCCACGTCAATCAACAAAGGTCAATCCAAAGTCAACAATTGAATCAAAGTCGAATAAACAAAAATCGTAAACCGGTAGAGGATGAAGTTCATAAGCTATTGAAGGTTGAAGTTCACAGCCACGGAGTAAGATTGAAGGTCACTTTAAAGGTCAAAGGTCACATGAATGGGCTATCATTATGATTGATGGGTCAATGGTTGTAAGGGCTATATTTCAATGTGTAGAATGAGCTAAGGTCTAGGTAAGTCAGCCTTTGGCAGAGTAGTAGGAAGATGCCTCAGAGCCCTGACTGCTGCCACCATACTGCGCGTTATTTCTGGGTGGAGGGTGGGGAGGTACGTCCTTGGGGTCATCGTGAAGGTCAACGTACTGATGCTCGCTCTGAGTGTCCGGCTCTCTGGTGGGGCGGTCTTCCTCCAGGTTCTGGTAACCCCGACCTGACGGAGGGGAGGGGGGGGGGAAGGTGAGCGAGTCAATGAGAAATAGAAAGGCATCTAGATCTAACTTGGAGGTTCCCACGTCTACTCTAGGGTCTGATAAGGTAAATATTTTGGAGCAGCAAGCTTCTTACTATTAACATGCATTCGAAACCTGACAACCAACACACACTCAAAACTTACAAACAATCCACCCAATCAAACGACTTGACCTCAAACAAACTGATTCTATCACGTTTCCGCCATCTTGAAGGTTGAGACGGTTCTGGCTAAGACGATAACAGCGCGGTTGTCACGAGCGTCGAACCGATTGCAACGACCTAAAACTTCTCGGTTCTCGGTTGAGCTGTCCGTTTGTCACTGATTAAAATAATCGTAATCTGGTTACACGTGGAACCACTGTGACCTGTGAAAGGCTGCCTGAACACGAAATTTCATTAATGTACCTTTTTTGCTTTTATTTATTTTTTTGTATGTGTTCGCTTTGCCATACACTTCCTCCATCAATGGCATAGACTGGTGGAGGCATTTTGGACTCCACTCCTATTTTATCTTCTCGAAAAAAACAAACAAAAGAAAATAAATAACAACACATACAACCATTAGCAATAATATAATCATCCTTTGTCGTTTTACAACAACAGAGCTGGATAAGTATCACAAGGACGCTGGTGGTAAAAAAAACCCAGATACAAATACCGAGTACTAAAAAAAAACAGATACAAATACCGAGTACTAAAAAAAAACATCAGACGCATTAATGAAACAGATTTTGTTAGAATGTAAAGTTTGGCCACAGGTCTCGTGAGTCACCTGGCTAAATTAAGGTCAAGGTCAAGCCACGTAACTCTTCCATTCCATTTTCTTTCCTCCCTGACTTCCTATCTTTCAGTCTATCGCTCACCCCCCCCCCCTCCCCCCTTCCCCCCTTCTCTCTCTCTCTCTTTCTCTCTCTCTCTCTTTCTCTCTGCCTCTGTCTCTTTCTCTCTCTCTCTCTCTTCTTTCTCTCCCTTTCATACATTATCTTTCTCCCCATCTTTTTCGCTGCTTAACTTGCTCCTTCTCTCGATATCAATCAAATTTTCTCTCTACTTCTCAAACTCATACTCTCTCTCTCTCTCTCTCTCTTTCCTCATCACAAACACAAACACACACAAGCTTCAAGTCTGAGGCACTCAAGGCAAAGATTCAAGATGATGTTTTACTTGAATCATGTGCTCCGTAGTTTCCGCGGCTGCCGTCAGTATTGCTGCTGCTGCTGCTGCTACTCCTAGCGCTATTGTCATGATAAATCTTCAACATAAAAAACGCAGTAAATGGCTTGAACATGAGATTGGCGATAGACATGCTGGGTCAGGAGGTCAAGGACGATACTAATCATAAGTAGGAAATTGGGAAGCAACGAACAGCTTATCAGAGTCACGAAAAAAATCGAAATTGTGACGTCATGATTCATTAGTACCGTGTAAGAAAGTAACTATGGTCACTTGAATAGAATGAAAATCATGCAACTCGAAGATTTCTAATTTTTAAGAAGAAGACCTTCAATAATCAATCTACATTTTTAATGCGATTTGTGCCTTACTTGCCCTAGATGTCTCGATGTTCTTTGTAAAGCTGACAGAAGCAAGAATAAAAATTGCAACGTTAATAACAAGAATTTCAAGTAAAAAAAAATCCTGAGAAAACAACAACAAAAACAACAACATTAACAACAACAAAAGAGTAACTACAATATCATCAACAGCAACAAAAACCCAATAAAAAAGAACCAAACAACCAACCAAACGAAACCAAACAAGAAAAAAAAAACAAGAAAAAAAAAACAACAAAAACAAAACAAAACAAAACGTGATTTCATCCTTTTTTCAGAGATATAAAATATCCTAAATAGTACCGACAGGATGGTTATTAATAACTGTTCCTGTTGTAATAGTTTATTATTAACTGCTGCTGTTGTAATAGTTTATTATTAACTGCTGCTGTTGTAATAGTTTATTATTAACTGTTGCTGTTATAATAGTTTATTATTAACTGTTGCTGTTGTAATAGTTTATTATTAACTGTTGCTGTTGTAATAGATTATTATTAACTGCTGCTGTTGTAATAGTTTATTATTAACTGCTGCTGTTGTAATAGTTTATTATTAACTGTTGCTGTTGTAATAGTTTATTAATAACTGTTGCTGTTGTAATAGATTATTATTAACTGTTGCTGTTGTAATAGTTTATTATTAGCTGTTGCTGTTGTAATAGTTTATTATTAACTGTTGCTGTTGTAATAGTTTATTATTAACTGTTGCTGTTGTAATAGTTTATTATTAACTGTTGCTGTTGTAATAGTTTATTATTAACTGCTGCTGTTGAAATAGTTTATTATTAACTCATTTCTCATTTACTGATTGTTTTTTTTTAAAATAACAATAGACATTTCATGTCAGCTTATCTTAGCTCATAATTATTGTACTTAATTACTACAGCAATAACAAAAAGAAAAAAAGCATTGTTTACATCATCTGTTATAACAACAACAAATATGAAAACATCTTCTACAAAAACAAAATAGAAGCAGAGTCACTATGCCGGTTACGGGTTAGTGCAAGCAATGACGCTACCGTAGTTTTCTTGTCACAACACTTGACCCAAACAAGGTCATAGAAATGGTTATTTATAGCTCAGTGTAAAGGATACATTAGGGCGAACCGAAACGAATTTCTTTGTTCCTGATTTCCTGAGGGAACTGAAAAAATAATATACACGAATAGTAGTAAAAGAAAATAATATCTTGAAATAATTTAGTCCGTGTTTTTTTTTTTTTAATGGAATCTTCATGTTTTAGAGTAGATGCAACTAGATTTAATTAGACTTACATAGCGATTTGATAAAACTTTCTGATCTTTATAAACATTATCGTCCAATTTAGCTGGGTTATAAAGACGTCACAGTATTAAAACTTTTTCTTTTCAAATTTTTTTTTTCATTTTCGCTTTTGCGTCTTCATTAATTAGAATCTTTATATATTTTTTTTGCTGGCTTTGAACGTGCGTACCTAGATCTAAATCATCAAGACTAGTGTATACAGTAGATTAATTAGAATATTCGCTGACTTTGATGTGGGAATGGAGGAAGGAGAGAGAGAGAGAGAGAGAGAGAGAGAGAGAGAGAGAGAGAGAGAGAGAGAGAGAGAGAGAGAGAGAGAGAGAGAGAGAGAGAGAGAGAGAGAGAGAGAGAGAGAGAGAGAGAGAGAGAGAGAGAGAGAGAGAGAGAGAGAGAGAGAGAGAGAGAGAGAGAGAGAGAGAGAGAGAGAGAGAGAGAGAGAGAGAGAGAGAGAGAGATGCCTCTTACCGTCCTCTATGGTATCATAGCCGCGTGGTGTGTAGATGGAGATCACGATGATGTCGTTGACGATGGTGATGAGAATCGTGAAGAAGAACTGACAGGGAAACAAAGCCATAACGAAATACATAAAATTAAAAAAAAAAGGAATGGAAAAAAAACCCAATAGTTTCTTTAGTAAGAAACACAGAAGTAAACTTCTCTAAAGTAAACCTGAGTAAACTTCTTTAAAGAAAGCCTGAGTAAACTTCTCTAAAGTAAGCCTGAGTAAACTTCTCTAAAGTAAGCCTAAGTAAACTTCTCTAAAGTAAGCCAGAGTAAGCTTCTCTAAAGTAAGCCAGAGTAAACTTCTCTAAAGTAAGCCTAAGTAAACTTCTCTAAAGTAAGCCTGAGTTAACTTCTCTAAAGTAAGCCTGGGTAAACATCTCTACAGTAAGCCTGAGTAAACTTCTCTAAAGTAAGCCTGAGTAAACTTCTCTAAAGTAAGCCAGAGTAAACTTCTCTAAAGTAAGCCAGAGTAAACTTCTCTAAAGTAAGCCTAAGTAAACTTCTCTAAAGTAAGCCAGAGTAAGCTTCTCTAAAGTAAGCCAGAGTAAACTTCTCTAAAGTAAGCCTGGGTAAACATCTCTAAAGTAAGCCTAAGTAAGCTTCTCTAAAGTAAGCCTGAGTTAACTTCTCTAAAGTAAGCCTGGGTAAACATCTCTACAGTAAGCCTGAGTAAACTTCTCTAAAGTAAGCCTAAGTAAACTTCTCTAAAGTAAGCCAGAGTAAGCTTCTCTAAAGTAAGCCAGAGTAAACTTCTCTAAAGTAAGCCTAAGTAAACTGCTCTAAAGTAAGCCTGATTTACACTGAAAGGCGGCCATGTTTTCTTCCTCTGCTCTATCTTCACCTCTTCCTGTTCCGTCTTGATATACATAGTTCTCTAAACCCTTTTTCTATCTGTCCCCTCCTCTTTCTTTTATTTTCATTTTTTGCTGGTATTTTCCGTTTTACCTTAACTTTTTCCTTTCTTGTCCCACGTCAAACACACAATCAACGACTTGACGACGACAGAAAAAAAAATTTAACGAAATATTAAATCTTCTCGAAAGATGTCGATAAAGTTTCTATTTTTCTAATCTAAAATGTCTTTTCTTCCCCTCTCCGATTTACTGCTTTTGACTCCCCTCTCCACTCCCGACCCCTTCCCAACTTGATCCCACTATATGCAAAAACTAGACTTAGCACTCCAGAATTTTGCTTTCTTTGTCTTTTGTCTTTTTCTGCCTGTCACTCTGTCTTACTCCCTCAGTCTCAGTCTGTCTGTCTGTCTGTCTCTTTCTCCGTTTATGTCTGTCTCTGATTTCTCTCTCTCTCTCTCTCTCTCTCTCTCTCTCTCTCTCTCTCTCTCTCTCTCTCCCTTTCCTCTCTCTCTCTCTCTCTCTCTTATTTTTCTAGCATTTCTCTCCCTCATTCTCATACTGTCCGGCTTTCTCTATTTGTCTCCTCCACCCTCCCCCCATCTCTCTCTCTCTTCCTCTCTCCCCGCTCACCAGGAGAGCAGCTTCCGCTCTGTCCCTGTCCAGCAGAATCCAGCTGCCGACCCCCAGGAACACAAGCTGGGAGTAGATGTAGGTCTGCACTTGGATGAATGGACTGAGCAGAACCCTGCAGAGGAAAGCATGGTTGTTGAGAGGGTCACTAGAGGAAGGTAAAAGTTGAGGTGTGAGAGATAAGGGACGAGACAAGTAAGATAAGAGGTAGGGGAGAAGTAAGGAGTTGGTGGAGTCAGTGGTAAGTGATGAGACAAGTAAGATAAGAGGTAGGGGAGAAGTAAGGGGTTAGTGGAGTCAGTGGTAAGGGATGAGACAAGTAAGATAAGAGGTAGGGGAGAAGTAAGGAGTTGGTGGAGTTAGTGGTAAGGGATGAGACAAGTAAGATAAGAGGTAGGGGAGAAGTAAGGGGTTGGTGGAGTTAGTGGTAAGTGATGAGACAAGTAAGATAAGAGGTAGGGGAGAAGTAAGGAGTTGGTGGAGTCAGTGGTAAGTGATGAGACAAGTAAGATAAGAGGTAGGGGAGAAGTAAGGAGTTGATGGAGTTAGTGGTAAGGGATGAGACAAGTAAGATAAGAGGTAGGGGAGAAGTAAGGGGTTGGTGGAGTTAGTGGTAAGTGATGAGACAAGTAAGATAAGAGGTAGGGGAGAAGTAAGGGGTTGGTGGAGTCAGTGGTAAGTGATGAGACAAGTAAGATAAGAGGTAGGGGAGAAGTAAGGGGTTGGTGGAGTCAGTGGTAAGTGATGAGACAAGTAAGATAAGAGGTAGGGGAGAAGTAAGGGGTTGGTGGAGTTAGTGGTAAGTGATGAGACAAGTAAGATAAGAGGTAGGGGAGAAGTAAGGGGTTGGTGGAGTTAGTGGTAAGTGATGAGACAAGTAAGATAAGAGGTAGGGGAAAAGTAAGGGGTTGGTGGAGTCAGTGGTAAGTGATGAGACAAGTAAGATAAGAGGTAGGGGAGAAGTAAGGGGTTGGTGGAGTTAGTGGTAAGTGATGAGACAAGTAAGATAAGAGGTAGGGGAGAAGTAAGGGGTTGGTGGAGTTAGTGGTAAGTGATGAGACAAGTAAGATAAGAGGTAGGGGAGAAGTAAGGAGTTGGTGGAGTCAGTGGTAAGTGATGACGGATAAGAGCAAGGGAGATGAGACATAGGTTATTTTTTGGGGAAGAGGAGAGGCGAGGGGGGGGGGGGGAGGGGGGGAGGAAGTGGAGGAGGAGCAGCCCCAAGCTTTTTTTCCCTCTCATTTGAAAAAAAAAATGTCTCTTAAGACAAAGAAGGGCTGAACGGGCAAGGTCCCATCTCACTGACCATAGATCGTGAAACTCGGAGCTCTGAGGGGAATTTCCCATCCTCCAGGTCCACTACATGGATTCTATTTATAGCAGAAACTCGTGAGCATCTTCTTATCTCCCTTTACAACATAATCAGTTATGCATGTATGATGGAAAATTTGACAAAATCCACTTACTCGCGGGATATTATAAAAGGACGATAAATCTTTTATGGTTTCTCTAGCATAATCTCCCTTTCTTAATTCTGGAACCTCTTCTAATATAAAACCAGGATAGATCACACATGATATTGGAACCGGTATTAATCGTAAAGTGGTCAACAATTGTCATAACACTTTAACGGAAGTTGAAAGCATGAATTTTCTATGACTTCGTCGACCGACATCATCGTCACCATTACATCTACACCGGATAGATGTGGCGGTCAAAGAGTGAAGCGTTCCAAATAAACAATGGGTAGAATATATATATAAATTTCATCACATCCCAGAACTTACCAACTTGTAAGGGTGAAATGCAACAACCAGCAGACCTGGGGATAAACCATGTTGAAGATATTGAAGAATTAAACTGTGTGAAGTTCTTACAGTCCAAATTGTATTTTCAGACAGAAAATAAGAAAGAGAGGCAGAAAGATATGAAAACTCAGCGAAAGAGAGAGAGAGAGAGAGAGAGAGAGAGAGAGAGAGAGAGAGAGAGAGAGAGAGAGAGAGAGAGAGAGATATATATATATATATATATATATATATATATATATATAGAGAGAGAGAGAGAGAGAGAGAGTGAGAGAGAGATGAATAGAGAGAGATGCAGAGAGAGAGAGAGAGTGAGAAAGGAGAAAGAGAAAGAAAGAATTCGTAAAGAGAATCAGAAAGAAACAGAGATATAAGGTGAAAAATGAATTAAATCAACACGGAAAAAGATACAGATTTATACGCACAAACAAAATAAATGTTTTTTTTAGGCGGTGTGTGTGTGGGGGGGGAGGGGGGAGGAGGGGAGAAATCTTACGGCCAAACAAGCAGATGATGTAATATAGTCCGGAGAGCGAGCGAGATAAAGAGAAAGAGAGAGAGAGAGAGAGAGAGAGAGAGAGAGAGAGAGAGAGAGAGAGAGAGAGAGAGAGAGAGAGAGAGAGAGAGAGAGAGAGAGAGAGAGAGAGAGAGAGAGATAGCGACAGAGATAAAGAGAGAGAGAAAGAGAGAGATAGCGACAGAGATAAAGAGAGAGAGAGACTGCGACAAAGATAAAGAGAGAGAGAGACAGAGAGAGAATGAGATAAAGAGACTTAGAGATAGAAAATAAAAGGCAGAAACAGAAAGAAGTACATATATATATATATATATATATATATATATATATATATATATATATATATGACTTTTAGCCCAACCAATAATGTCCTATGACGTAATCTTTTCTTTAGATTTAGAACACTCTTGATATGAACGGACCACAAATACTAAGTTTGTGAAGAACTACTTATTTAGCTTTCCTAACAGGAAGTGACCTCCTGACGGACGGTTCTTCCTTTTTTTATTTACCTTCGGTGCCCATGGCGGAACTTCGAAATCCATCCGGCCCAAGAAGTTCCGAGTCCTCTGAGTGAAAGAGTGGTCACCCTGGAGACAAACAAAACATGTCTAAACACAGGTTGGTAGGGATAAAGTGGTCACCCTGGAGACAAACAAAACATGTCTAAACACAGGTTGGTAGGGATAAAGTGGTCACCCTGGAGACAAACAAAACATGTCTTGTCTTAACACAGGTGATAGGGATAAAATGGTCACCCTGGAGACTAACAAAACATGTCTTGTCTTAACACAACACAGATAAGTCGAGAGAGAGAGAGAGAGAGAGAGAGAGAGAGAGAGAGAGAGAGAGAGAGAGAGAGAGAGAGAGAGAGAGAGAGAGAGAGAGAGAGAGAGTGTGGTCACCCTGGAGACAAACAAAACATGTGTTGTCTTAACACAGGTGATAGGGATAAAGTGGTCACCCTGGAGACAAACAAAACATGTGTTGTCTTAACACAGGTGATAGGGATAAAGTGGTCACCCTGGAGACAAACAAAACATGTGTTGTCTTAACACAGGTCATAGGGATAAAGTGGTCACCCTGGAGACAAACAAAACATGTGTTGTCTTAACACAGGCGATAGGGATAAAGTGGTCACCTTGGAGACAAACAAAACATGTGATGTCTTAACACAGGTGATAGGGATAAAATGGTCACCCTGGAGACAAACAAAAAATGTCTTGTCTTAACACAACACAGGTAAGTGAAGAGAGAGAGAGAGAGAGAGAGAGAGAGAGAGAGAGAGAGAGAGAGAGAGAGAGAGAGAGAGAGAGAGAGAGAGAGAGAGAGAGAGAGAGTGGTCACCCTGGAGACAAACAAAATATGTGTTGTCTTAACACAGGTGATAGGAATAAAGCGGTCACCCTGGAGACAAACAAAACATGTGTTGTCTTAACACAGGTCATAGGAATAAAGTGGTCACCCTGGAGACAAACAAAACATGTGTTGTCTTAACACAGGTGATAGGAATAAAGTGACCACCCTGGAGACAAACAAAACATATGTTGTCTTACTCTTAACACAGGTGATAGGGATAAAGTGGTCACCCTGGAGACAAACAAAACATGTCTTGTCTTAACACAACACAGGTAAGTGGAGAGAGAGAGAGAGAGAGAGAGAGAGAGAGAGAGAGAGAGAGAGAGAGAGAGAGAGAGAGAGAGAGAGAGAGAGAGAGAGAGAGAGCGAGAGAGAGAGTGGTCACCCTGGAGACAACCAAATTATGTCTTGTCTTAACACAACACAGGTAAGTGGAGAGAGAGAGAGAGAGAGAGAGAGAGAGAGAGAGAGAGAGAGAGAGAGAGAGAGAGAGAGAGAGAGAGAGAGAGAGAGAGAGAGAGAGAGAGTGAGAGAGAGTGTGTGGTCACCTTGGAGACAAACAAAACATGTTTTGTCTTAGCACAGGTGATAGGGATAAAGTGGTCACCCTGGAGCCAAACAAAACATGTGTTGTCTAACACAGGTGATAGGGATAAAGTGGTCACCCTGGAGCCAAACAAAACATGTGTTGTCTAACACAGGTGATAGGGATAAAGTGGTCACCCTGGAGACAAACAAAACATTTGTTGTCTTAACACAGGTGATAGGGATAAAGTGGTCACCTTGGAGACAAACAAAACATGTGTTGTCTTAACACAGGTGATAGGGATAAAGTGGTCATCGTGGAAACAAACAAAACAAGTCTTGTCTTAACACAACACAGGTAAGTGGAGAGAGAGAGAGAGAGAGAGAGAGAGAGAGAGAGAGAGAGAGAGAGAGAGAGAGAGAGAGAGAGAGAGATAGAGAGAGAGAGTGGGTGAGACATCACCCTGGAAACAAACAAAACAGGTTTAGACATAGGTGGGGAGAGAGAGAGAGAGAGAGAGAGAGAGAGAGAGAGAGAGAGAGAGAGAGAGAGAGAGAGAGAGAGAGAGAGAGAGAGAGAGAGAGAGAGAGAGAGAGAGAGAGAGAGAGAGAGAGAGAGAGAGAGAGAGAGTTGATAAGACATCACCCTGGAAACAAACAAAACATGTTTAGACACAGGTGGGGAGAGAGAATTGAAGAGTGAGCCTATTAGATGTGTTATTGAACTTATGGTAATAGAATTGTGAAATATATATTTTTATATGCGTTTTTCAACATATAATACTAGATTCCAATGACTGCAGCTCCGACAGCATGAGTGAATCATCACTATGAACAAAATTAATGACAACAAAGTCGCATACTCAAGTATATTATATGTCCATAGTATCAATCGGCAGTTACAGACGATGCTAGCGAGTAGCGAAGCTCCAGATAAAGAATTGTTCACCGTCACATATGATCCAAGTGTTCCTGTGGTTCAGATTTGGGCTGAAATACAAGTAGATGATTGATCTCAAACCATCTCCTCATCAGCAACAGCATTGAGAAGAAAGACCGTTACATGCAGGTAACTAAGATGTCGACCCAACCCTAGCTGTTATAAATCTCACAATCTGAACCTCATGCTCCTCTCATCCTAGTCAAGCTCGTTTATCTCGAGTTGACGGCGGAATGGAGAAGAAAGACCGTTACATGCAGGTAAGATGTAGACCCAACCCTAGCTGTTATAAATCTCACAATCTGAACCTCATGCTCCTCTCATCCTAGTCAAGCTCGTTTGTCTCGAGTTGACAGGGGAATGGAGAAGGAAGACCGTTACATGCAGGTAAGATGTAGACCCAACCCTAGCTGTTATAAATCTCACAATCTGAACCTCATGCTCCTCTCATCCTAGTCAAGCTTGTTTGTCTCGAGTTGACAGGGGAATGGAGAAGGAAGACCGTTACATGCAGGTAAGATGTAGACCCAACCCTAGCTGTTATAAATCTCACAATCTGAACCTCATGCTCCTCTCATCCTAGTCAAGCTTGTTTGTCTCGAGTTGACAGGGGAATGGAGAAGGAAGACCGTTACATGCAGGTAACTAAGATGTCGACCCAACCCTAGCTGTAATAAATCTCACAATCTGAACCTCATGCTCCTCTCATCCTAGTCAAGCTTGTTTGTCTCGAGTTGACAGGGGAATGGAGAAGGAAGACCGTTACATGCAGGTAAGATGTAGACCCAACCCTAGCTGTTATAAATCTCACAATCTGAACCTCATGCTCCTCTCATCCTAGTCAAGCTCGTTTGTCTCGAGTTGACGGCGGAATGGAGAAGAAAGACCGTTACATGCAGGTAAGATGTAGACCCAAACCTAGCTGTTGTAAATCTCACAATCTGAACCTCATGCTCCTCTCATCCTAGTCAAGCTCGTTTGTCTCGAGTTGACGGCGGAATGGAGAAGAAAGACCGTTACATGCAGGTAAGATGTAGACCCAAACCTAGCTGTTGTAAATCTCACAATCTGAACCTCATGCTCCTCTCATCCTAGTCAAGCTCGTTTGTCTCGAGTTGACGGCGGAATGGAGAAGAAAGACCGTTACATGCAGGTAAGATGTAGACCCAACCCTAGCTGTTATAAATCTCACAATCTGAACCTCATGCTCCTCTCATCCTAGTCAAGCTCGTTTGTCTCGAGTTGACGGCGGAATGGACAAACAAAACCAAATCGACCGAGACCTAGGCATCCACCACAGAAACGGAGCTATCAATGCGGCACAGTTTAATTACACATTGCTTTACACTGGCATTCAGTGACTCCCGATCCATCTTTATGTGTTGGAGTGAAGAGCAACGACATTTGTTGCCTCTGCTTTTATGAAGATATTGACAAGGTTCGGCGAAGTAGTTGAAGTACAAAGAAACGAAAAGAACTTTAAAATAGCCTCAAGCGAAACGTCTTTACAAACAGCTAATCTTCGCTATACGATATGAACACGAATAAAACGGACGACAGAAGTCCGTGAAAATGAAAGGGATGAACAGTTTCTTAAGATTACTTAAATTACTTCGCTGAAGACTTAGGGGACGTCAAAGTATTAAAACTTCCGTATCTATGTATAATTGATTTAAAGGCAGGCCAATGCTTAGAATTCTTCCATATTCTTAACGGGCGCGAAACAACGAAGAAAATGACGTGCGATGTAAAAGCAGCGAAAGGTGAAATATCGCAAGGGGGGAAAAACGCAGGGGAATGAAGAACAAACATTATAAATCGCAACAAAAAACAAAAAAAAAAAAAAAAAAGGAGCCAATGGGATAAAGATCGACGAAAAATATCGCGAACAATAAAAAACTTAGGGGCTAAAAAACACCGAAAAGTATCGCAACTTCGTGGACTGAAAATAACCAATAGTAAATTTGAAAGTATTGGAAAGCTTAGGGTCTGAAAAACACCGGAAAGTTCCGCAAAGGATAGTAATACTTTTCGAATAAAAAGTAAATAATTAAATTGGTCAAGTTTTTGCGACTAACCCAAACGTTTCTTAACCAAATTCTAAAGTGTAAACGACATCTGGGCATGATCGAGAGATGGAAGAGACCAGGAGAGTCCGAGACTAGTAGGCCTATCATATTAACAAATATCCTAAAGATACAGTAGTTCTAAGACCATCAGTAAACGACTTCTAAACTGTAACGTTACCGTAAAACTGTAAAAAAAAAAGAATCTGACGCACATAAACATGGTTCCCATCCTCTTACTGTTAAATTAACTTTGTTAAAGATGCTCCAAATAGTGCATCTTATTTAAAATGCATGACTAAAATAAAAAATGATGAACTTCTTATCAATTTTATTAATGGAAGAGATGAATCCAGAACTTACACAGTAACATAAGGAAATATTTAGTTTTCTCCCTTTTTATCATATTGAGCTTTATATTGCATCTTCATAAAATTTATAGTAGTATCAGATTTTGAATATGATTATAAAAAATGTGATGTATTTTAACCTGAGAAAACTCTCTCTCTCTCTCTCTCTCTCTCTCTCTCTCTCTCTCTCTCTCTCTCTCTCTCTCTCTCTCTCTCTCTCTCTCTCATGCAGCAGTTTAAGATAATTGAGGTTGGAAATATTTGTCTTAAAGATATTAGCATTGGAATAAAACAAAAATTAAAAATAAAACATAAAACTACAGTAAAGTAACACTGAGAAAAATAACGGATTTGATACAATTATTGGCTAACATTCCTATTTTTCTCAGAAGGTAACAATTCGACCATAGACTAAAAGAGTTTTACTAAAAGTCTTTCCCATATCTTCACACATGGGTGTTCTTGGGAAACAAAACAATATCGAATAGTGTAAGTTATCTCCACAAGAAACGATTTTTTTTGCAGCAAACATTATTTCAAAGCATGCCCCCCCCCCCCCCCAGGAAAAAAAAAGAGAAAAAACAGAAAATCAACGCATTAAGTTGTTGAACTTATCTTACACTGTGATCAAAGCGATGTCCTTCACTCGAGAGGGCCTCATACTGATGATGCATGAGGGTTGAGCAAAATAGAAAAAAAAAATAGAATCTACATCTAAATCTACTTCAAACCATTCTATGGAGATGAAAACACACACAGCCTACAACATGACTTGTAGTGAGGGAATCTGAATTACACACAACATCCATCTCCTGCGCGCGCCCATAGACCGTTAGACCTAGCAGGCGTGTCAGATTCGCAAACCTTTGACCTGACGAGAAACCCCCCCCACCTCTGTCACACACCGAGTTCAACACACCAGAGCTCAAGCGGAACCCTAGCAATTAATGGTCACGGCATCTCGTCACTCGCCAGTTCCGTGATGGTCGGTAATTGGGTGACGAGTGGGCGCCCAAACAACGGAACTCAAGATCTTTTGTGACACAAAGGACGTGACTTGAAACAGTCATATTATCATCATCATCATCATCATGATCATCATAAAATAATAATAATAATAATAATAATAATAATAATAATAATAATAATAATAATAATAATAACAATAATAATAATAACAATAATAATAATAATAATAATAATAATAATAATAATAATAATAATAATAATAATAATAACAACAACAACAACAACAACAATAACAACAACAATAACAACAATAACAACAACAGCAACAACAACAACAACAACAACAACAACAACAACAACAACAACAACAATAATAATAATAATAATAATAATAATAATAATAATAATAATAATAATAATAATAGTTATACTATTACTAAGAATAATTATAACAACAATAAACTGACAAATTTATAAGAAATGTCGTGACCTGTATTAATAACATTAAAAAAAAAAAATAAATAACGCACCATGCTGTAACACAAACTTTGTCCTCTCTTGACAGACAGAAACTAAATCAAAGAGATGAGCTTCCCTCAAATCAGACTTTTATGCTGAATGGGGCGTGTTGTTTTGATAGAGAAATCACAATATTAATGTAAATTTTTGTCTCTGTCTGTCACAGACTAACAGCACCAGCGAATTACTACAAACAATTGTCAAGAAAGCAGTGTGGTGTATCTCTTCTCGATCAATGGTCCACATTCTATGATTGTTCTTACATGCAAAAGACAATGTATTTACAATCTATGGTTATAGACGATTTATCTTGTTATTAAACACGACCAACGCGATAAGATGGTATCCAGCTAAACTCAAGTACTTTACTAAACTGCTGTTACTGCTTTCAGGTACTGGTAATCTGTTTTTGGACACGAAGTTCATGTCTTTTTTAATCTTATTAGCCTTCTTTTTTAAATTAGAGACATATACTGCACTATGTCTTAGAGGCTTAATAAAAGTATTAGAAATGTATAAATCAATTGAGTTTAAAAAATAACAAAATAAGCAAAATGAACAAAACAAAACAACAACAACAACAACAACAACAACAACAACAACAAAATAAAAAAAACAAAACAAAAAAAACCCCGAAAACAAAACAAAACAAAACAAAACAACAACAACAACAACAACAAAATAAAAAAAAACAAAAAACAAAAAAAATCCCAAACAAAACAGGGACATGATCATCGTCATTATCTTAAAAAAGAAGAACAAGAACAAGAAGAACAACAACAATAGCAGCAACAACAACAACAACATCAACGACAACAACAACGCCACATTACTAATCTATAGGTTCACATTGAGAGAAGCAACATTAACTCTTCGGGAAAAAAAGGTAGAATGTGATTCGGTAAATATACAGGCCTCAATACAATAATTGGAACACATCCATCCTGATTCAAAATCAAATTTATACGCACACAATGTGCGTTTTTACCGCACGATTCATCAACAGAGCAACCTCTACACGGTGTTACACAGGAAAGTGCGCATCATTCTCTGCCCACTCATCGCATCCGGTAAAGATTCGTTCAATTTTTTATCTCCTGAGATGATGCTATGAGTGGGTTGGGAGCACAGGACCAACATGGTTCAGGTCTATGTCTCGTCGCACATCCTGTCGGAGAAGTTACATTGGACTTCGACGTCATGAAACAAGAAAGTGCACGCAGACATACATTCATGACAACAAATTTGATAAGAATTCGAAATGTATCGTTGGTGAGAGTGCGTGTATTTGTGATTTCCTTTTTTCCCCAGCATTTGACTGGCTTTATATTGACAGCGTCCTCTTCCATTCTATTCCATACACTATAATGAGCTCGGGCTTGAACTGGTTATTTCTGTTAAGATGTCGTACATCAACAGCCGGACTTATAGGCGTGGAATGATGTGCAAACTCTGGCTAGGTTTCCAGAACAAAAGCCAAAATGGTTTAAACCAATTGAAAAAAATTGACATTTTTTTTAGTTCATTTGTTCACAAGAATTTGTCTTTTAGCATGGACTTTTTGTCACCAATGACGGTAAAGCCTCGCCAGCTTTAAGCATGGACTTATGACGCCAGTGAAGTGTAAGCGTCGAATACCTTTGAATAGATTAAAAACTAGTTGTCAGCAGTAACTCTCACAGCGTTTTGGCAGAGGAAAAGCTAGAGGTCGGGGGTTTATATCTCCCAGCCACTCAGTGGCGGGCGCGAGTATGTTCCCAGCTCTCAGATCTTTTTATAGTTTTATGCGTGAAGAATTTCTGTATTTCGAGTTAGTTTTCCTTTGTTTCAATCTTAAAAAGCTTTGAAAAGCAAGGTATTATATTCCTTATTTTCTTCTTCTTCTTCTTCCTTTTTTAAAATTCATTTCGAGATCACTGATGGCCATGAAAAAAAATGTATTTATTCAACCCAAATCAAGTAGACGTGACGGAGAGAAGTGAAGGATGGGGGAGAGGAAGATTGAGAGAGAGAGAGAGAGAGAGAGAGAGAGAGAGAGAGAGAGAGAGAGAGAAAGAGAGAGAGATAGAGATAGAGAGAGAAAGGCAGTACAAGAGAGTTTTAGAAATAGAAACAATAAGGGAGAATGATTGAGAAAGAGAGACAATGAATGAGAGAGAGAGAGAGAAAGAGAGAGAGAGAGAAGGAGGAGAGAGAGAGAGAGAGAGAGAGAGAGAGAGAGAGAGAGAGAGAGAGAGAGAGAGAGTGAGAGAGAGACAAAGAGTTAAAAATATGTTTTCAACACGTAAGAGAAACAAAACATAACGCTTATTAAAATGTAATAATTGGAAAACAAAAATAAGACCTTATTAATTGTAGCCTTTATAGGTATGTACAGAGATACAGCTGGGCACTGGCGACTTGGTACTTGGTCAATGTGGTGTACATGGGACGACAACCCGGAGTCTTCCACTCAATCGTTCTCTTTCTCTCTCCCTCTCTTTCTCTCTATCTATTTATCCATCTATCTATCTATCTCCGAAATATACTCCACCTTGGAGAAATCAGTATAGATGGAGAAATCAGCATCAGTAAAGTAGGTCTCTCTCTCATGGTCTTGTGACATCCGTAGGCGGAGAGACTTGATTTGAACAAGGCAGTTGCGGGAGATATAGAGATAAATAGACGCCGGTGAGATAGAGATAAATATAGACAAGTCACGTTGGATGCCATTATTTTTTCTCCTCTCACCTCGCGATGATGAAACTGAATCATACTGACTTTGCTATAATTATAATTAAGGTCACCGAAACCTCCGTCAGATCAGGCCGAGTAACAGAAGTTAACAACCTGGGCCTCATACGTCACAATCAGCTGTCTCGTTTGACTGAGTCACTGAGTGGCTGAGCTAGAGCAGTTCAATATGGTTCTGGACTGGCGAATGGGCGAATGGGCGGAAGGCCGGAACAAATTTGCTTTCTGAGTATTACTGTGTCTTAACTATGCTAAAAACATTGAATAAAACCGAGAACGAAGAATATGCAAATATTTGTTTACTTCGGAGAGTCGCCCTCTAAATTAAGGAAGCCTCGATGGTCATGTGACAAAACATCCGCCCGTCTGATCAAACTATTTATAGCACTACTTTGATACTTCGCAGTTGTGGTTGAGACAAAGGGCAGTAGAATTTTGACGTCACTGCTACTTAGAAGCAATCTAAAAATAACGGGACTGAGATTTGTTACTCTAAGCTGAGCCACTTCAGGTGGTGTAAAAAAAAAAAAGTGAGTTTCACACACTCCACATAAAACTCAATACCAGAATACCTTAGTCTTATACAATTATAATTTGAGAAAAACCTTAGAGTAAGAGGTAAGCCCAAGCTGCACCACCTTAACCTGTACAGTATGATGCGCAAAGTAGAACATCGTCCAATCAACGGTAAACTCAAGCCACAAACAAAATGGCTGCCTGAGTTGATTCCACGCATCAGCCCCAGTCACACCGGCCCACGTCACGACTTTGTGTGATAAATTTCTTTTTATCAGGAACAGACTGAAGTGATTCTCTCAATAATATCATCTCTTCACGATTTGATTACAATAAAAAAAAAGAGAAGTAGAAAGTAATCCTCACGTTAAAAGAAACATACTAGTGTTAAGACAGAACTTAAGTCCTGAGATGGATACATATGAATCGGAGAAGACCTCTTGTATTTCCACATACGATTTACAATAAGTCATACAGCCTTTCGATCCTAAACATAAACAACTACGTCTACTTTCGCTTTTTGAGTAGTAAAACACTGTACTCAAAAGGGCATTACATTAAAACAGAAGTCTTTTACAGCGGAAAAAAAAAAAAAACATTCATTCATCGAGGCGCCTGATTCTTTTCCAATCAAATTAGACCATATCACACCTGATTTATCTGGATTTATTTTTTTTTATGCCAAATCGCACCTAAAAGGGATCATTTCACTACAGTAACAACGAGCTGCAAGTAGTCAAATTAATTATTTTAATTCTCGTAGAGGACTTTGTTTTACACAGTTCTACTGGCCTGGCTTGTCCCACTCAGATAACGGCTTGTTCGAATTCTGAATGAATAATCGTGAGTAGTCGTTAGCAATTTCATTTTATTTTTGTTTTTCTGAAATTCTTATTATACTCAAAACTTTTTTTTACAAACTATTTTGAAGCAGTTAGAGCCTCAACTGTTTTAGCCAAAAAAAATTACGCACACCAGTGTTTAAATTTTGTTATTTTGTTTCAACTGGATGATTCCAGGGCTGAACCGAATCGACTGGTTTGTCAAAAGTCGCGATTCTGAGGACACGAGCACTGGTGACATGGACTCTTTGACACATCGGGAGTTTCGACAGGAAATCAATCAGTACTGTAGTGTCTAGCGGACTAGAACATTCTGTAGGGCAAAAATAACACGAAGAGCTCAACTAAAATTTCAAACATTGGGAGTTTCGACAGGAAATCAATCAGTACTGTAGTGTCTAGCTGACTAGAACATTCTGTAGGGCAAAAATAACACGAAGAGCTCAACTAAAATTTCTAACAGTTACGTGTTAAACTTTTGTTTTTGCATTTTGCTGGCGAGGTATGTTCAAAAGCACAAAGAAACACAACGACGTTGAAAAATCCACCAAATATTTTCCTTAATATCAAAGAAAATGCACGGCCCAGCGATTGGGGTCCCTGACTTCTCTAAAAACTAATAGTTAAAGTGTCCACTGGAAGTTATTAAATATAAAGCCAATGTCCTTTCAAGGTGGGCAGCCCTCTATTACTTACTGTGGTATGGCTGTTAAGAAAAAGCTTAATAGTGCATTCGCAGCTTCATCGCTAGGACTCCTGTCAGATCTTCATCTAACTTGATCTGATACAGAAAGTGAAAGTAATGTGATAAGATTTTGTCTATTATCAATGTTTCTCAAGTAAACAAACAAAGCAAAACAACAGCAACAAAAAACAAAAAAGAAACAACCAACATCGATGTTCTAGATACATGTAAAGTCTAAGCGCTAAGCTGAATTGCCCTCCAGGTAGTATTATGATATTCTCAAGAGATTGATGCCTTTTGAAAACACCCATGATTCATCGAAAACATGAATAAAATGCTCTGAAATGAAGGGTTTTAATCAAACAAATTATGTTGGCTCTACAGGGGTATTTTGTTATAGGCCGAGTCAACAAATATTGTCCTAAATTAAATAACACATGAAAATAAATTGCATATGTAATAAAATTGCTTTGAGGTACCATATAGGGTGTATTAAGACACCCGCTCTAAAATGAACAGATACTTTAATTAGTTTGCTGCTACGACATCTTGGTCCTGGCCTTGTGCGCCTCTTTCTGCTCAACATGCAATGTGGATTTTACGATAAAATAATCTAGAACGTTTATAATATACTGTAGGCCCTTGGAAAGCGCTTGGTGAAACCTTGATATCCATGTCCATGCATGATTCTGTTCATCAGGTTTGTTAGGACAAACATTGTGGTCCAGAACGTTTATAATATACTGTAGGCCCTTGGAAAGCGCCTGGTTAAACCTTGATATCCATGTCCATGCATGATTCTGTTCATCAGGTTTTATAAGGACAAACATTGTGGTCCAGAACGTTTATAATATACTGTAGGCCCTTGGAAAGCGCCTGGTTAAACCTTGATATCCATGTCCATGCATGATTCTGTTCATCAGGTTTGGTAGGACAATAATTGTGGTCCAGAACGTTTATAATATACTGTAGGCCCTTGGAAAGCGCCTGGTGAAACCTTGATATCCATGTCCATGCATGATTCTGTTCATCAGGTTTACTAGGACAAACATTGAAGGCCAGAACGATGTAACGTATGATAGAGGCGTAACAAAGAAAAGCTCAGCCATGCGGACTCAGCGATACCTGTAAGACTTGAGACCACTGTTTGTGGTGAAATGGGCTTGTATATCTTTTCATTCAATCAATCAATCAAGCAACCAGGCATATTTTCTATTTGCCATGGAAATTCAGTTCAAATTGTAATCAGCCCCGTAACAAAAATCACTGCCTAATGAAAAATATCCACACCTGCGATAGCGAATCCTGTATGAAAGCTAAAATGAAAACATCATGATACTAAATCCAAACATTTTCTCAGACCTTGTAAGGAAGCAGGTTGAATATTTGCCAATCAGTTTCATTTAACACAGCAAGCAGACCTGTGGTTACTTTCTTGAACTTGCACATTTAAAATATTCAAAATGTAGATCTTTAACATAGCATAGTTTGAGATTCCGGCTAAACTCGAACAGCCAACAGCTATACATGTACACTTTTCCAGAGATCACACATAATATATAGCCAAGGGTCTTATACTGCACTGAGGAAACATGAGCTCTTTGGACAGAACTGTTTAAAAGATGCTTTATGATTTCTCATTAAATGGAGAAAAGCTGTTGAGTTTTCTTTCACCAAGTAATACACATGGAAATAATAATGAAGTTGTTTTTTTTAATCTTTTTTATTTCAAAGCGCAAAATGGAAGCATTGGAGCAATTTGACAAAATAGTGAGCCAAACAAAATGATTAAAAAGTAGGCATAAAAAACTTGAAGCTGAATTAACAACATGCATTATTTACTATTTAAAGCTGTTTCACAACATGACTGTGAAAGCACAAATAATTTTAAAAGTGAACAAAAGAATGATTTTCCTTCTTTTGCTCTTTATGTTATTTGTTATGGGCATTTGGAAATTTTGGATTTTGTTAAACAATTAAGCTTTTCTTCTTTCAAAAAGAAAAAAAAATATTGACTACTCTTTATCGTCTTAAATTTATCAGATAAATGACAAGCCCTGAAATACAATAAATACAACCTTCAGATGATCTATTGCCGGCCTAACTTAAATCTTTAACTTTTGGTTGTGTAGAGATTGTAAGGAAAGACGACATGAAATACAATGAGTTGCATGCGCAGAAAATAAGGACTCAGGAGCAAACTTTATAAATGTGAAAAGGTAATTAGCTTTGGTTAATTATGTAAAAGCTGTGACTAGCAATCTTCCAGCAAGTATAGAATACGCCTCTTTATGCTAAGGAAAAAAAATAATGCAAGTTTTAAAAAATATAACAGATACATCTTCTCCAGAGCCGTATAATTACAGAAAACAAAAGAAATTTTCACAATAACAACAGATACATCTTCTCCAGAGCCATACAATTACACTAAACAAAAGCAATTTTCACAATAACAACAGACATATCTTCTCCAGAGCCGTATAATTACACAAAACAAAAGCAATTTTCACAATAACAACAGATACATCTTCTCCAGAGCCGTATAATTACACTAAACAAAAGCAATTTTCACAATAACAACAGATACATCTTCTCCAGAGCCGTATAATTACACAAAACAAAAGCAATTTTCACAATAACAACAGATACATCTTTTCCAGAGCCACACAATAACACTAAACAAAAGCAATTTTCACAATAACAACAGATACATCTTCTCCAGAGCCATACAATTACACTAAACAAAAGCAATTTTCACAATAACAACAGACATATCTTCTCCAGAGCCGTATAATTACACAAAACAAAAGCAATTTTCACAATAACAACAGATACATCTTCTCCAGAGCCACACAATAACACTAAACAAAAGCAATTTTCACAATAACAACAGATACATCTTCTCCAGAGCCACACAATAACACTAAACAAAAGCAATTTTCACAATAACAACAGATACATCTTCTCCAGAGCCATACAATTACACTAAACAAAAGCAATTTTCACAATAACAACAGACATATCTTCTCCAGAGCCGTACAATTACACTAAACAAAAGCAAATTTCCCAATAATATATATATATATATATATATATATATATATATATATATATATATATATATATATATTGGGACATTTGCCTTTGTTTAGTGTAATATATATATATATATATATATATATATATATATATATATATATATATATATACAGGTAATGAGCCAAAACTTTTCCTTTCTTAATATATATATATATATAATTCCTTCATGTATTATCATTTAGATTTATATAAACCTTATCACAATTATGGATTGACAATGAAAATTTATACTATCTTGGATTATTATTAACAGAGTATCAATCTATAACTCAGGATTTTTCCCTCAGGATTGGAATTTCAAGGTATTGTTTTAGTGAAGGTTCATAAAGATTGGACAGTGCGGTTGTCATTATTTATTGAAGCAAAACAGAAGGAATATGTATATATATATATATTCATTTTACCATGAAAAGTCAATATTGAAACCAATGACACCAATGTTTCGTTGAGAAAGTTAAAATACTTTGATTTTTTAGTTAGTGGATCAAGTGATGATGAAGATTCTTTTCCTTCAATTTTTTTCATTGAGGTATGAATTATTATAAAATACTACTCGTAGAAAGATATGGAGAAAGAGAGAAACAGATACAGAGACAGAAAATCAGACAGAGGGAGAGAGAGAGAGAGAGAGAGAGAGAGAGAGAGAGAGAGAGAGAGAGAGAGAGAGAGAGAGAGAGAGAGAGAGAGAGACGGACAGACAGACAGACAGACAGACAGACAGAGAGAGAGAGAGAGAGAGAGAGAGAGAGAGAGAGAGAGAGAGAGAGAGAGAGAGAGAGAGAGAGACAGAGAGAGAGACAGAGAGAGAGAGACAGTCAGATGGAGACGGACACATTAATTTGACATAAATTTTGTAAAATATTACATTGATTATACGTGTCGAACTCTGCACATTCCATTTTTTCCTCAAAGAAAAACGGTTAGGGCAACAATTATGATCAGGAGAAGGGCTGCGCCACCGACAACGGGAACCCAATTAATATTTCAGTTTGTGTGTCCTTGCAGCGTTGCGTTAGCTGGGAAGAAAATACATAGATTTATGAACTTGAATGTTGATACACACACACATATATATATTTATATATATATATATATATATATATATATGTATGTAATTATATGTATTATAATATATATATTAATTATGTATATTACATATAGCTGTGTGTCAAATAACAATAAAAACAATGCTCGACAATAAAGGAGATGGTATATTTTGAAAAACTGTCCTTCCTTCGAAGTTTCGTGCCTATTGGTACTCGTCAGGTGTTGTTCTCTATACGTTGGCTAAGATATATTTCTTTTTGTGCACACAGTGTGAAAAGACCTCTTTCTGGTGGTTTAAACCGAGCTGTTGCCGCAAAATTTCGAACTTTTCTTCTAAACAAAGTGCGCAATACTTTTTGTTTGGTGTCATTGGTCTTACTTTTCTGACGATTTTCCATTCTATTCTATGATCTATGTTTTTTTTTTTAAATTCCCAAATATGTTCGCTTAATCCTGTAGCTGATTACTTTACTCAGTTTGAAAGATACTTTGTGTAGATTATATCTTGTTTTAAATGTATTTTCAATAAGGCCTATAAATGTTTCCTTGGTGTTAGATTCGGTTTGAGTTACCATTGCTTTATAGCACCAAGGAAACATATAAAGGACTTACTGAAAATTTCACTGAGAACACATTTTGTAGATGAAAGGAATTCTTTTTTTTTTACCCAAATAACTTTTATAAGCTCTGTGACTGTCAAGGGCGGCTAAAGAAAAGAGCTCTTTAGTGATCACGCATGAAACTTTTGAATTAAAAAAAAAATTAAAAAAAAAATGAAAATTTGGTTTATAATCTGGAATTTCCAATAAATAGAAAAATTTTATTAAATGTAGACACATTGACAACGTGAGTCTTAAATTAAAAGATTGCTATTTGGCACCCTTAATAAGTTTTATTGTTGACACCATTGGAGGAAGTAAAAATAATTTAACAAATGATAATTGAAGACCAGTTATCATCCAATCTTTAAAATTTATAAACATTCTGCCATATTTTAGTATATAAATAAGCTAACAAAAACTAGAATAATTTAGACATCTTTCATCTCCTTGACATAAAAAAACTAAGGGACAAAAACTTGATACAAAGTGCACAGTATCGCCTTTGATTGAGAAACTAATGCAAAAAAAAATATGATAATCTTAATAAATGTGATGCAATAAAGCAACTATATGTATATATTAATGCATGTATTTTATGTGTGTTAGGATTAGGGTCCAAGGTTAAGGGTTGGGCTTAGGATTTGGGTAGGGTTAGGGTTAGAGTAAGGGATTAGAGATTAGGTATTAGAGATTATATATCAGGATTAGGTTAAGGGTTAGGTGTTCTATATAGTCACAAAGAACGTCTTTAATTTTTTATTGTAACCATTGGCATTTAAACGCAGGCTGTCATTGTGTTCGCTACCTTTAATCGAGGTTAAAAGTTCTTATTATCTTTCAAGTAGATGAAGAAAGACTTTCCAACCTAGTGACCTAGAGCTAAACAATATTTAGCTTTTACAAGTGTAAAGAGGCAAATCACTGAACAGTCATAAATAGACCACAATGCAAAGATAAGTAAGATACCTTTAGACATTTTTTTCTTTACTTAAAAAAAGTTACCCAAATTTACTGTAGGTGTTGTGGCAAACACAGAATGATTTCCAGATGTGATGTTTGGAGTTATCTCCACCTGAAACTGGTACTCTCCAGCCCTGTTTCCAGCTACAGGCAAGCGGAGCTCACAAGTCACAGTCTGCTGTCCAGGGTAGGCTGTTGAGTCATTGTTCCTTGTCCTGATATACGGCGGCACATCCACACTCTGAGAATGTGCCTGAAGACCAGTGAGAGACAATAAGAGGTTTGCTGTTTCCACAAGAAAAGAAAGATTTTCCACATGGAAGTTTTCAGTGCTTGAGAAATTATATTATTTTTTTTAATAAAGATGCTTTGTAAGAAATTTGAAGATAATCAGAAAAAAAGCAAAGTCTATAGATTAAGTTACACTTTGATTTCAGTTGCATTGTGTGGGTTGCTGGTCTGGATACGGATAAGTTTGTCCTGATTTAGAACATTTCGTGGCTTTGTTTTCACCTCCACCTTTAGTAGACGGGATAAAGCCTGTGGTACCTTTTCAAGGAGTCTAAACTCGTTGCTCTGAAGTTTATGGTGATCTAGACATCTAGATATATACTTTTATTATATATATATATATATATATATAAAATCATCTATACAGCATTTCTCTGTATATTCAAACTCAAAAGAAATTTTACACATAAAACTTTTGAGAATCACAGTTGATTTCCAAAACAAACTTCACATAAAAAAATGTTACGAGGCAAAAAAAGGAGGAAGAGAACAGATATTACTGTTTCCGAATATAATATACATGCTCAGGGTTTCTATTTTTTTTCAAATCAAACTTTATACTTCGTTAACTTGTGGGCATATTCTATTCGGAAGATATTTATAATTGGTTCTCAATACCATATATTTATTAGAAAAAAAACAACTTGCAGTGAGTTGAAAGGAACAAAATCCACTTGGGTAAACTCGATCTGCTATACAACTAATGAGAGCCGTAGCCCCTTCATCAACAAAAACAGGGGCGTCACAGGTGGGCTGGGTGGGCAGAACTAGGAAGATGACAAAAAAAGAAGCGTAATTTGAATATTCTCTAAAACTGGTTTCATATTTTTTTTAACTGCAGAAACTACAACTACATTGGAAGTCATTATGTTTTGAGATATCATCTGGATTATCTAACCGTGACACATTTTTTTGCTTTTGTTGTAAATGTGGTCAAAGTGAATTTGCTAAAATGACTTATCGTTTAGGCTCTGTTTTTAAAATAAAAAAGTACTATTTAATTTTTATGCAACTTGGCTCGCTTAATAATTACAAAACATATTAGATCTTTTTTGGCTTTAAAAACATAATCATTTCAGCCAGAGCACTGTAAACACTTGCTTTGACTAATATCTTTACTTAAAAACTGTTTAATCTAAATTTATTTAAAAATGAACTGTGATTTTAATCAAACTTACTATCGAGCCGAATCCATGTTAACTTGAACTGCAATACGGTAGGTCTACTCCCAACCACGCTATAGTTTGCTGAGAATACGAAGTGGTTTAAACGCTCACGAACTGTGACTGCCGCTGTTAAAACAGAAAGTTCCATCGTTCCCCTCGGATCTGTATCTCCTCTACTGCGGTACTGCACAGAGAAGAGGTGGCTCGGCACGATAACAGGTGTTTGTGACTCGTCATGGCTCACAGCCAGTGAGAAGCTGTTGGGCGGTGGGTTAGATATGACAGAGATATTCACTTTGAGCTCCTGTGGTTTGGGGGTTACTGCAATTTGACAGCTTCCTCGATCTGGGTTTTCCAGAATTCTCGTTCCTGGTAATGATGAGATACGAAAGAAACTAAAAATTTTATGGAGATGAAAATTTTTTAACCGCACACCTTTGTTTATATAAAAGATAAAAAGATTAATGAAGACTGGGTGAATCTTAACGAAACTACGTTCGTAACCTGTTGAAGTCCACTACAACGTACTACAGCTGTGCTCTCACCAAGCCTCCACTGTAATTGTCACTAGACATAAGGTTCTTCATTTCATATTTTGAAACGATCTCCTCTAAATTTTCGCTACAGTTTTCAGCAGTTTCTCTTCCCAGTACTCAAGGGTTCTATCCATTTGCCGCTACAATTCCTTGAGAGTTAGGTGTAAAGTATGTAGAACCCTTAAAACCAAAAGATCTTGATAAGTGCTCGGGACAACTATATTTATGTATTAATGTATGTATTCATGTGTGTTAGGGTTAGGGTTCAAGGTTAAGGGTTGGGCTTCAGGTGTTGGTAGGGTTAGGGTTGGAGTAATGGATTAGATATTAAGTATTAGAGATTATATGTTAGCGTTTGGTGAAGGGTTAGGTGTTCTGTATAGTTACAAGGAACGTTTCTAGCTTTTTGTTGTGACCATTAGTATTTCAATGGTGGTTGTCATTGTATTCGCTACATTTAATCTAGATTATAAGTTCTCATGATTTTTTCAAAAAGATAAGGAAAAAATTTCCGACCTGGTAACTTAGAGCTAAGTCATATTTAGTTTTTACAATTGTAAAGAGGCAAATCACTGACTAGTCATAAATGGACAACAGTGCAAAAATAAGTAAGATACCTTTAGGCATTCTTCCTTTACTTCAAAAACGTTACCCAAATTTACTGTAGGTGTTGTGGCAAACACAGAATGATTTCCAGATGTGATGTTTGGAGTTATCTCCACCTGGAACTGGTACTCTCCAGCCCTGTTTCCAGCTACAGGCAAGCGGAGCTCACAAGTCACAGTCTGCTGTCCAGGGTAGGCTGTTGAATCATTGTTCCTCGTCCTGATATACGGCGGCACATCCACACTCTGAGAATTCGCCTAAAGACCAGTGAGAGGAAAGAAAGTATGCTGTTTCCACAAGAAAAGAAAAATTTCCCACATGAAAGTTTTCAGTGCTTGAGAAAGTTTACTATTGTAATGAATTAAGATACTCTTTAAGAAATTTGAAGATAATCTGAGAAAAAGAAGCATTGTCTATAGATTAAGTTACGCTTTGATTTTAATTGCATTGTGTGGGTTGCTGGTGTAGATACGGATAAGTTTGTCCTGATTTAGAACATTTCGCGGCTTTGTTTTCACCTCCACCTTCAGTAGATGAGATTAAGCCTGTGGTATTTTTTAAATGAGTCTAGACTCGTTGCTCTGAAGTATATGCTGATCTAGACATCTAGACATATGCTTTCAAAATATTTATAAATATATATATATATATATATTTATATATATATATATATATAAAATCATCTATACAGCATTTCTCTGTTTATTCAAACCAAAAAAAAAGTTTACACATAAATCTTTTGAGAATCATAGTTGATTTCCAAAACAAGCTTTGCATAAAAAAAATGTTGCGAGGAAAAAAAGAAGGAAGAGAACAGATATTATTGTTTTCGAACATAAAATACATGCTCAGGGTTTCAAATCTTTTTCAAACAAACTTTATACTTCGTTAACTTGTGGCCAGATTATATAATATATAAATGGTTCTCAATACCATGATGAACAAAATTTATTAAAAACAAAATAACTTGCAGTAAGTTGAAAGGAACAAACTCCACTTGGGTAAACTCGATCTGCTGTACAAGTAATGAGAGCCGTAGCGCCTTCATCAACAAAAACAGGGGCGTCACAGGTGGGCTGGGTGGGCAGAACTAGGAAGGTGACAAAAAAGAACCGAAATTTGAATATTCTCTAAAAATGGTATCAACTTTTCCTTACTGCAGAAATAACAAGTATATTGGAAGTCATTATGTTTTGAGATATCATCTGGATTAACTAACAGTGACACATAATTTTTTCCTTTTGTTGTAAATTTGTTTAAAGTCAGTTTGTTTTTGACGTATCATTTAAATGTGTTTTTGAAAATTAAAAGAAAAATATTAGTTAATTTCCTTGCAACTTGGCTCGCCTAACAATATGGAAACATATTGAACCTTTTTTGGCTTTTAAAACATAATCATTTCTGCCAGAGTACTGCAAACAATTGCTTTGGAGAATATCTTTACATTAAAACCGTTTATTCTAATTTTATAGAAAAAATAACTTTGGGTTTAATAAAACTTACTATCGAGCCGAATCCATGTAAACTTGAACTGGAATAAGGTAGGTCTACTCCCAACCACGCCATTGCTTGCTGAGAATATGAAGTAGTTGAAGCGCTCATGAACTGTAACTGCTGCCGTTAACACGGAAAGCTCAATCGTGCCCCTCAGATCTGTATCTTCTCTACTGCGGTACTGCACAGAGAAGAGGTGGCTTGGCACGGTAACGGGTGTTTGTGACTCGTCATGGCTCACAGCCAGCAAGAAGCTGTTGGGTGGTGGGTTAGATATGACAGAGATGTTCACTTTGAGCTCCTGTGGTTTGGGGGTTACTGCGATTTGATGACTTCCTCGATCCGGGTTTTCCAGAGTTGTCGCTTCTGGTGATGATGGTATACGGAAGATAGTAAAACTTTTATGGAGGTGAAGATTTTTTAATCGCACATTTTTGTTTACATAATTAAAAAAAAATGTTAATGACGACTGGGTGAATGTTAACGAAACTACGTTCGTAACCTGTTAAAGTGCACTAAAACGTTCTACAGCTGTGCTCTCACCAAGCCTCCACTGTAATTGTCACTAGACATAAGGTTCTTCATTTCATATTTTAAAACGATCTCTTCTAAATTTTCGCTAGTTTTCAGGATTTTCTCTATCCAGCGCTAAAAGATTCTATCCATTTACCGCTAGAATTCCTTGAGAGCTAGGTGAAAAGTGTATAGAAGCCTTAAAACCTAAAAGATCTTGATAAGTGCTCGGAGCAATTATGTGTATGTATTAATATATGTATTTATGTGTGATAGGGTTAGGGTTCAAGATTAAGGGTTAGGCTTAAGGTTTGGGTAGGGTTAGGTTTAGACACAGAGTAGATAGTATACACACAGAGGCTCCACTCCTCGATTTCAGTGTAATTGGGTCAGACATCCGTTAAACAATGTCACGCCGTAAAGTTTATTGTCCGTTTCGTTTTACCGCACGCCGTGTGTGGTCACAGGAGCTTAGGAGACGTTACGTTAAACACTACCTTTCACGAGGTGTCTTGTCACTCCTTTTTATACTTTGTTTATAAAAGGAGTGATAAGACATAACATTCATTTCCTCTTCTCTCACAAGACGCAAAATGATGGAGTCGGAACAAACTGTGCTAGATGATGAACAATATAAAATTAAATATAATTCAAAGTGGCGCAGTGCCATAAATTGTACTAATTCAAAGATTCGTTGTCCTGATTTGTCCTTCTTTTCGTTGCCTTTGGACGCAGAAAGGTAAGTTGAGATTGATCTCGTTTGGTTTTAAGATCTGTTATACTTTAGTAACTATGACATGGCATATCTTAAGATCAATTATTGGTGACTGTGATGTGATCTAGGCCTATCTATATCATCAATTGGAAAGATTAATAATAAAGAGGGGTGTTTATTTATCTCTTAGAGTAAATGCAGATCTAGATGACTCGATGACTGTTATGTAACGATGACTAGGTTGGTTAAAAGGCGGAGACCTAGATGGATTTACAGCTACCTATAGACCAATTATGGGTGACTTTGGTGGTGATATTGAACATTATGAATTTGACGAGGAGGAGGAAGTCGGGAAGCAGATGATAGTCAGAATCAAGCTGATTGTCACTGTTATTATTAATACTGTATAACTACTATCATTAGATGTTGCAATAGTAGAAGTTGTATTAATAGCAGAAGAATGGTAATTGTTGTTATTTACTTTTATCATAATAAACTGTGCAATATAATCTGGCTGATTACATGTATTTATATTATTATTATTATCATCATCACTACATGTATAATTCTTTATAGAAAGTATCATTGATGTGAATGAATATAGACTTTAAAATATAAAGTTAACTGATAAATGGATGGTCATAAACCACATTGAATTGTGATGAAAAGAGATTGCGACACATTCAAGTTCCCTGTTTATCATCGCAGGTCCCGGCGGTGGGTGATCAGTTCACGTAGAGCGGATTTAGAGAAGAAACCGTTTGAGAAACTGCATCGGAGCAATGTCATGTGCGAAAAACATTTTGAACCATGCTGTTTCAAAGAGACCAAAGGGAAAAGGAAGTTACTGAAAAACGACGCTGTGCCATCTATTTTTGCTGTTCCTAATCCTCCACCCAAGCAAACACCTTCTCGACCGCCACCGAAAGAGCGCATAGCGCCCACACTATCACAGGCAACTACCTCCAGTACAGAAACGGACACAACTTCGAATGATGTCGATGAGATTGAAATTAATGAACTAGGAGATAGTGGTGCGACTCACCGTGAGAAAAAATCACTGAAAAGAAAGTTGCTTGCAGAAAGGACCAAAAGTTGCAGGCTTAAGAAAAAGCTTAAAACAATGACATCCAACACGCCCACTGAGCAGAGCCATCCTGTCCAGAGGCAGGAAATGGATTTTGCCAGCTTACATCTTTCTTTTTAATTGCTTTAATAACCTCCTAGGTCATATCTGCCTGTTCATTCCACCGTATACCACGAGACTCTATCTTTTTTTTCTCCGCCTCCCTCTTGATATTTCTCTCTCTTTACATTTATGTATCTACCACAATATGACTGTGATTAAATTTTGATATGTATCCTTCATCATCTCATTCCCTTCATTAATTCTTCTTACTGATTCCATCTCTTGTCTTTGCCAATATAAAAGTTAACTGTATAATAAACTTCAAGTGCCAGTGCCAAGAAGTATAGAAATTATAAAGCGAAAAAAGAGCCTGTAAGAAACAGACTATAACTTATACGGCGTGACATACTTTCGAGGCGGCGCCAGACCGATTACAACCGTTTAACACTGAGCGAATGGGGCAATCCCAGCAAGTGGAGCCTCTGTGTGTCTTTACTCTGTGGTTTAGAGTTAGGGATTAGAGATTAAGTACTAGAGATTATATATTAGGGTTAGGTTAAGGGGTACGTGTTTTGTATATTCAAAAAGAACGTTTTTGATTTTTATTGTAACCATTGGTATTTCAACGGTGGGTGTCATTGTATTCGGTACTTTTAATCTAGGTTAAAAGTTCTCATGATTTTTCTAGTAGATGAAGAAAGACTTTCCGACCTGGCGACTTAGAGCTAAATCATATTTAGTAATTGTAAAGAGGCAAATACGCTGAATAGTCAAAAATGGACAAAAATAAAAAAAAAGAAGTAAGATAACTTTAGGCATTTTTTCTTTATTTAAATCAAAGTTACCCAAGTTTACTGTAGGTGTTGTGGAAAACACAGAATGATTTCCAGATATGATGTTCGGAGTTATGTCCACCTGGAACTGATGCTCTCCAGCCCTGTTTCCAGCTACAGGCAAGTGGAGCTCACAAGTCACAGTGTGCTGTCCAGGGTAGGCTGTTGAATCATTGTTCCTCGTCCTGATATACGGCGGCACATCCACACTCTGAGAATGTGCCTGAAGACCAGTGAGAGAAAAGGAAAAGTTAGCTGGTTCCACAACAAAAAAAGAATGATTTCCCACATGGAAGTTTCCAGTGCTTGAGAAATTTTATTTTTTTTTTGAATTAAGATGCTTTGTACGAAATTTAAAGATAATATGAAAGAAAAGAAGCAAAGTCTATAAATTCGGCTACACTAAGATTTCAATTGGATTGTGTGGGTTGCTGGTCTATATGCGAACTAGTTTGTCCTTTTTTAGAAGAGGTCGCGGATTTGTTTTCACCTCAACCTTCAGTAGACGGGATAAAGCCTGTGGTACCTTTTCACGGAGTATAGACTCGTTGCTCTGAAGTATATGGTGATCTAGACATCTAGACATATGCTTTCATTACATATATATATATATATATATATATATATATATATATATATATATATATCACCTATACAGCATTTCTTTGTATATTCAAACTCAAAGGAAGTTTACACATAAATCTTTTGAGAATTACAATTGATTTCCAAAACAAGGTTTGCACAAAAAAAATGTTGCGAGGAAAAAAAAGGAAGAGAACAGATATTATTGTTTCCGAATATAATATACACCTTAAGGGCTTCTATTTTTTTTTTCAAATCAAACGTTATACTCCGTTAACTTGTGGGGAAATTCTATTTGCAAGATATATATTCCTGGTTCTCAATACCATAATGAACAAAATTTATTAAAAACTAAACAACTTGCAGTGTGTTGAAAGAAACAAACTCCACTTGGGTAAACTCGGTCTGCTGTACAAGTAATGAGAGCCGTAGCGCCTTCATCAACAAAAACAGGGGCGTCACAGGTGGGCTGGGTGGGCGGAACTAGGAAGATGACAAAAAAGAAGAATATTCTCCAAAAATGGTATCAACTTTTTCTTATTGCAGAAACTACAGCTACATTGGAAGTCATTATGTTTTGAGATATCATCTGGATTATCTAACTGTGACACATTTTTTTTTTGAATTTTGTTGTAAATGTGTTCAAAGTTAATTTGCTTATATGGCGTATCATTTTAGCTCTGTTTTTTTTTAAGTCTAGCTTAATAATTACGAAACATATAAGACCTATTTTGGCTTTCATAAACATAATCATTTCAGCCAGAGCACTCACAACAATTGCTTCGAAGAATATCTTTGCTATACAACCGTTTAATCTAATTTTATAGAAAAAATAACTTTGGGTTTAATAAAACTTACTATCGAGCCGAATCCATGTAAAATTGAATTTGAATAAGGTAGGTCTACTCCCAACCACGCCATTGCTTGCTGAGAATATGAAGTAGTTGAAGCGCTCATGAACTGTAACTGCTGCCGTTAACACGGAAAGCTCAATCGTGCCCCTCAGATCTGTATCTCCTGTACTGCAGTACTGCACAGAGAAGAGGTGGCTTGGCACGGTAACAGGTGTTTGTGACTCGTCATGGCTCACAGCCAGCGAGAAGCTGTTGGGTGGTGGGTTAGATATGACAGAGATGTTGACTTTGAGCTCCTGTGGTTTGGGGGTTACTGCGATTTGATGACTTCCTCGATCCGGGTTTTCCAGAGTTGTCGCTTCTGGTGATGATGGTATACGGAAGATAGTAAAACTTTTATGGAGGTGAAGATTTTTTAATCGCACATTTTTGTTTACATAAAAGAAAAAAAAGGTTAATGAAGACTGGGTGAATCTTAACGAAACTACGTTCGTAACCTGTTAAAGTGCACTAAAACGTACTACAGCTGTGCTCTCACCAAGCCTCCACTACAATTGTCACTAGACATAAGGTTCTTCATTTCATATTTTAAAACCATCCCTTCTAAATTATCACTATAGTTTTCAGCAGTTAGTCTCCCCAGTACTCAAGGGTTCTATCCATTTTACCGCTACAGTTCCTTGAGATTTAGGTGTTATGTATATAAAAGCCTTAAAAACCAAAAGATCTTGATAAGTGCACCGAGCAGACTCCTAACTTTTGGCCTAAGAGTGCGAGGTTTCATCCCACCCCAAGCACTCAAATAGATTGATGATCATTTTCTTATTGGCATTGGTACTATCAAATGTTTTATCAATACGAGAGCTGTTTTGCCGGCATATTAACACTCAGTGGATTTTACAATAAGATTGAAAACTGACATTTCTACAAATTTCTGTCACTAAGAGTGATAGATTAGATTCCGCCCCCAAGTACTCAAATAGATTGATGATCTATTCGATGAAGTAAAAATACTTTACAAATGATGATTGAAGATCAGTTATAATTCAAACTTTAAAATTACTAAGCATTCTGTCATAGATTTAGTATATAAATAAGTTAATAAAAACTAGAATAATTTTTTTTTAGAAATCTTTAATACCCATGATATAAAAAAATGAAGGGACAAAAACTTGAACCAAAGTGTACATTATCGCTTTGATTAAAAAGCTAATGCAAAAAACATATGATAATCTTAATCAATGTGATGCACTAGAGCAACTATATGTATGTATTAATGTATGTGTTTATTTGTGTTAGGGTTAGGATTCAAGGTTAAGAGTTGGGATTAGGGTTTGGGTAGGGTAAGGGTTAGAGTAAGGGATTAGAGATTAAGTATTAGAGATTATGTAGTAAGGTTAGATTAAGGGTCAGGTGTTCTATATCGTCAAAAGAACGTGTTCAATTTTTATTGGTATTTAAACATAGGGTGTCAATGTAGTGGCTACCTTTAATCTAGGTCAATTTTTTTATGTTTTTTCAAGTAGATGAAGAAAGACTTTCCGACGTGGTGACATTGGAGATAACTTTTTTTTTTGTTTTTACAGTTGTAAAGAGGCAAATACGCTGAACAGTCATTAATGGATAGCAATGCAGAAAATATAAGATACCTTTAGGCATTTTTTCTTTACTTCAAAAAAGTTACCCAAATTTACTGTAGGTGTTGTGGAAAACACAGAATGATTTCCAGGTGTGATGTTCGGAGTTATGTCCACCTGGAACTGGTACTCCCCAGCCCTGTTTCCAGCTACAGGCAAGCGGAGCTCACAAGTTACAGTCTGCTGTCCAGGGTAGGCTGTTGAATCATTGTTCCTCGTCCTGATATACGGCGGCACATCCACACTCTGAGAATGTGCCTGAAGACCAGTGAGAGAAAAGGAAAAGTTAGCTGGTTCCACAACAAAAAAAGAATGATTTCCCACATGGAAGTTTCCAGTGCTTGAGAAATTTTATTTTTTTTTTGAATTAAGATGCTTTGTACGAAATTTAAAGATAATATGAAAGAAAAGAAGCAAAGTCTATAAATTCGGCTACACTAAGATTTCAATTGGATTGTGTGGGTTGCTGGTCTATATGCGAACTAGTTTGTCCTTTTTTAGAAGAGGTCGCGGATTTGTTTTCACCTCAACCTTCAGTAGACGGGATAAAGCCTGTGGTACCTTTTCACTGAGTATAGACTCGTTGCTCTGAAGTATATGGTGATCTAGACATCTAGACATATGCTTTCATTACATATATATATATATATATATATATATATATATATATATATATATATATATCACCTATACAGCATTTCTTTGTATATTCAAACTCAAAGGAAGTTTACACATAAATCTTTTGAGAATTGCAATTGATTTCCAAAACAAGGTTTGTACTAAAATAATGTTGCGAGGAAAAAAAAGGAAGAGAACAGATATTATTGTTTCCGAATATGATATACATGTTAAGGGCTTCTATTTTTTTTTCAATCAAACGTTATACTTCGTTAACTTGTGGGGAAATTCTATTTGCAAGATATATATTACTGGTTCTCAATACCATAATGAACAAAATTTATTAAAAACTAAACAACTTGCAGTGTGTTGAAAGGAACAAACTCCACTTGGGTAAACTCCGTCTGCTGTACAAGTAATGAGAGCCGTAGCGCCTTCATCAACAAAAACAGGGGCGTCACAGGTGGGCTGGGTGGGCGGAACTAGAAAGATGACAAAAAAGAAGAATATTCACTAAAAATGGTATCAACTTTTTCTTATTGCAGAAACTACAGCTACATTGGAAGTCATTATGTTTTGAGATATCATCTGGATTATCTAACTGTGACACATTTTTTTTTTGAATTTTGTTGTAAATGTGTTCAAAGTTAATTTGCTTATATGGCGTATCATTTAAGCTCTGTTTTTTTTTAAGTCTAGCTTAATAATTACGAAACATATAAGACCTATTTTGGCTTTCATAAACATAATCATTTCAGCCAGAGCACTCACAACAATTGCTTCGAAGAATATCTTTGCTATACAACCGTTTAATCTAATTTTATAGAAAAAATAACTTTGGGTTTAATAAAACTTACTATCGAGCCGAATCCATGTAAATTTGAATTTGAATAAGGTAGGTCTACTCCCAACCACGCCATTGCTAGCTGAGAATATGAAGTAGTTGAAGCGCTCATGAACTGTAACTGCTGCCGTTAACACGGAAAGCTCAATCGTGCCCCTCAGATCTGTATCTCCTCTTCTGTTGTACTGCACAGAGAAGAGGTGGCTTGGCACGGTAACGGGTGTTTGTGACTCGTCATGGCTCACAGCCAGCGAGAAGCTGTTGGGTGGTGGGTTAGATATGACAGAGATGTTGACTTTGAGCTCCTGTGGTTTGGGGGTTACTGCGATTTGATGACTTCCTCGATCCGGGTTTTCCAGAGTTGTCGCTTCTGGTGATGATGGTATACGGAAGATAGTAAAACTTTTATGGAGGTGAAGATTTTTTAATCGCACATTTTTGTTTACATAAAAGAAAAAAAAGGTTAATGAAGACTGGGTGAATCTTAACGAAACTACGTTCGTAACCTGTTAAAGTGCACTAAAACGTACTACAGCTGTGCTCTCACCAAACCTCCACTGTAATTGTCACTAGACATAAGGTTCTTCATTTCATATTTTAAAACCATCCCTTCTAAATTATCACTATAGTTTTCAGCAGTTAGTCTCCCCAGTACTCAAGGGTTCTATCCATTTTACCGCTACAGTTCCTTGAGATTTAGGTGTTATGTATATAAAAGCCTTAAAAACCAAAAGATCTTGATAAGTGCACCGAGCAGACTCCTAACTTTTGGCCTAAGAGTGCGAGGTTTGATCCCACCCCAAGCACTCAAATAGATTGATGATCATTTTCTTATTGGCATTGGTACTATCAAATGTTTTATCAATACGAGAGCTGTTTTGCCGGCATATTAACACTCAGTGGATTTTACAATAAGATTGAAAACTGACATTTCTACAAATTTCTGTCACTAAGAGTGATAGATTAGATTCCGCCCCCAAGTACTCAAATAGATTGATGATCTATTCGATGAAGTAAAAATACTTTACAAATGATGATTGAAGATCAGTTATAATTCAAACTTTAAAATTACTAAGCATTCTGTCATAGATTTAGTATATAAATAAGTTAATAAAAACTAGAATAATTTTTTTTTAGAAATCTTTAATACCCATGATATAAAAAAATGAAGGGACAAAAACTTGAACCAAAGTGTACATTATCGCTTTGATTAAAAAGCTAATGCAAAAAACATATGATAATCTTAATCAATGTGATGCACTAGAGCAACTATATGTATGTATTAATGTATGTGTTTATTTGTGTTAGGGTTAGGATTCAAGGTTAAGAGTTGGGATTAGGGTTTGGGTAGGGTAAGGGTTAGAGTAAGGGATTAGAGATTAAGTATTAGAGATTATGTAGTAAGGTTAGATTAAGGGTCAGGTGTTTTATATCGTGAAAAGAACGTGTTCAATTTTTATTGGTATTTAAACATAGGGTGTCAATATAGTGGCTACCTTTAATCTAGGTCAATTTTTTTTATGTTTTTTTCAAGTAGATGAAGAAAGACTTTCCGACGTGGTGACATTGGAGATAACTTTTTTTTTTGTTTTTACAGTTGTAAAGAGGCAAATACGCTGAACAGTCATTAATGGATAGCAATGCAGAAAATATAAGATACCTTTAGGCATTTTTTCTTTACTTCAAAAAAGTTACCCAAATTTACTGTAGGTGTTGTGGAAAACACAGAATGATTTCCAGGTGTGATGTTCGGAGTTATGTCCACCTGGAACTGGTACTCCCCAGCCCTGTTTCCAGCTACAGGCAAGCGGAGCTCACAAGTTACAGTCTGCTGTCCAGGGTAGGCTGTTGAATCATTGTTCCTCGTCCTGATATACGGCGGCACATCCACACTCAGAGAATTCGCCTAAAGACCAGTGAGAGAAAAGACAAGGTTTGCTTTTTCCACAAGAAAAAAAAGATTTCCCACATGGAAGTTTTCAGTGCTTGAAAAATTTTATTATATTTTTGAATTAAGATGCTTTGTAATAAATTTGAAGATGTTAAGAAAAAAAAGAAGCAAAGTCTATAGATTCGGCTACACTTTGATTTCAACTGCATTGTGTGGGTTGCTGGTCTATATGCGAATTAGTTTGTCCTTATTTAGAACAGGTCGCGGCTTTGTTTTCACCTCAACCTTCGGTAGACGGGATAAAACTTGTGGTACCTTTTAAATGAGTATAGGCTCGTTGCTCTGAAGTATATGGAGATCTAAACAATTAGATATATTTTTTCAGTATATATATATATATATATATATATATATATATATATATATATATATAATTATCTATACAGCATTTATCTGTACATTGAAACTCAAAAGGAAAAAAGGAAGTTTACAAATAAAACTTTTGAGAATCACAATTGATTTCCAAAACAAGGTTTGCATAAAAAATGTTGCGAGGAAAAAAAAGAAGAAAGAGAACAGATATTATTGTTTCCGAATATATACATGCTCAGGGTTTCTAATTTTTTTTCAAATGAAACTTTGTGCTTCGTCAACTTGTGGGTAGATCCATATTGCAATATATATATATATATATATAATTGGGTCTCAATATTTTAATGAACAAAATTTATTAAAAACAAAATAACTTGCAGTGAGTCGAAAGGAACAAACTCCACTTGGGTAAATTCGGTCTGCTGTACAAGTAATGAGAGCCGTAGAGCCTTTATCAACAAAAAAAGGGGCGTCACAGGTGGGCTGGGTGGGCAGAACTAGGAAGATGACAAAAAAAAAGAAGCGAAATTTGAATATACTCTAAAAATGGTATCAACTTTTTCTTACTGGAGAAACTACAACTACAATGAAAGTCAATATGTTTTTAGATATCATATGGATTATCTCACTGGACACATTTTTTTTTTTTTTGCTTTTGTTGTAAATTTGTTTAAAGTCAATTTGCTTATATGACGTATCCTTTTAACTCTGTTTTTCAAAAGTAAAAAAAAAATACTATTTTTTTATTGCAAGTTGCCTGGCTGGCTTAATAATTACGAAACATATTAGACTTTTTTTGGCTTTACAAACATAATCATTTCAGCTAGAGCAGTGCAAACAATTGCTTTGAAGAAAATCTTTACTATAAAACCGTTTAATCTTAATTTATTGAAAAATTAACTTTAGGTTTAATAAAACTTACTATCGAGCCGAATCCATGTAAAATTGAATTTGAATAAGGTAGGTCTACTCCCAACAACGCCATTGCTTGCTGAGAATATGAAGTAGTTGAAGCGGTCATGAACTGTTACTGCTGCTGTCAACACAGAAAGCTCAATCGTGCCCCTCAGATCTGTATCTCCTCTACTGCGGTACTGCACAGAGAAGAGGTCGCTGGGCACGGTAACGGGTGTTTGTGACTCGTCATGGCTCACAGCCAGCGAGAAGCTGTTGGGTGGTGGGTTAGATATGACAGAGATGTTGACTTTGAGCTTCTGTGGTTTGGGGGTTACTGCAATTTGACGATTTCCTCGATCCGGGTTTTCCAGAGTTGTCGCTCCTGGTGATGATGATATACGGAGGAAAGTAAAATTTACATGGAGGTGAAGATTTTTTAACCGCACACCTTTGTTTACATACAACATAAAAAAATTAATGAAGGCTGGATGAATCATAATGAGACTAATTTCTTAACCTGTTGAAGTCCAATACAACGAACTACACCTGCACCAAGCCTTGCTGGAATTTTCAGTTGACAAAATGTTTGTCATTTCATATTTTAAAACGATCCCTTCTAAATTTTCACTATAGTTTTCAGCAGCTTCTCTTCCCAGTACTCAAGGTCTCTATCTATTTACGCCTACAATTCTTTGAGAGTTAGGTGTTATGTTTAAAGAAGCCTTAAAACCAAAAGATTTTGATAAGCGCTCGGAGCAGACTCCTACCTTTTGGCCTTAGAGTGAGAGATTTGATCCCACCCCAAGCACTCAAATAGTTTGATGATCATTTTCGTATTGACATTGGTATTATCAAATGTTTTATCAATGTGAGAGCTATTTTGTGGGCATGTTAACACTCAGTGGATTTTATAATAAGATTGAAAACTGACATTTCCAGAATTATCTTTCACTAACAGTGTGAGTTTTTATCCCGCCCTCAAGTACTCAAAAAGATTGATGATCATTTTCTTATTGGCAATGGTACTATCAAATGCCTTCTCAATGTGAGAGATATCTTGATGGCATATGAACACTCATTGCATTTTACAGTGTGATTGAAACCTGACAAATTTCTACCATTATCTTTCATCAGTGTTTGGTCTTACTTAGTTCCAGAGCTGGTATTGTGTATGCCTTGGTGATGTTTGTTTTGTGTCCAGGCACGGGGACGTAGACCTGGACATCAAATTTGTAGCGTCCTTCAATAATATCCGTGAGCTGCAGTTTGAACCTGCATGTGAGCTTCTTGTTACCTGGGTACTGCTCTGAATCAGTCAAATTTTGCACGATAGACATACGATCCTCTACCCTTACAATCCTGCGGACTGTCTCGTACTAAAATGAAAAACAATGATAAGGTAATTAGATTGTACATGAGAAGTTTAACACCTTGATGATTATAACAGAACAGTTGTTAAAATAATGATCCTATGAATATACTTCCTGCCTCTCTCTCTCTCTCTCTCTCTCTCTCTCTCTCTCTCTCTCTCCTTTCTGACACAATTTCTCCTTGCCTCATCTATTTTAAGATTATTAGTAACAGCATGTGCTCTTAGACTACAGTACTAGAGGATACTTATACAAAAAAACTGCACTTTTTTTTCTTTCCTTTTTTTTTGTTAGATACATTCTAATCATTGTATTGGATTGATCAAACAGGGTCAAAACAAAACTTAAAAACAGGAAAATATAAGGTTGCGTTGATCCCATTTGCTTTTGTTCTGATCAAGGGCATAATACTTATATCACTGTCAGCTTTGTACTCAAAATAATAAAAAAAAATGTTCTCTGAGCAATCATTTTGATATAAAATTTTTTTTTACCATTTCTCAATTTCATTGTTTAGAAGGAAAGAGGCTGGGCTGAAAAAAAAGACTCACAATCTCAATCAGAATCATGACTTGTTACAAAGGAATCCATGATGGGAGAACAAAAAGATTGGCAAGTCAAATAGTATAGTTACTCCTCTTAATTATTTATTCATTCTTACTGAATGTCTCAAAATTAGGCTAGATCTACGTGTCAAGAATGGTTAACACTTACTTTTTTGCCTTTGGTTAGAGAAAATGATTGGAATGTTAAAAATTAATCATTGTTATTTGAAAGTTGAACAAGATAATTTGTGGTGCACAGGTTATCGTCCTTACCGGCATCCCAACTTCCCATCTGGCAAACGGGTAAACAGGATCTGACGAACATGTAAGGATGGCGGCTCTTCCATCTTCAACAAACTTTGGACCGCTACATATTGGCTTCGCTGGTGCAACTTGGACGAAGAGATAAAAAGAATTTACATTTCGGAAACTTTACCAAGCACAAACTGTCCTAATTATTTCTATTCACACGAAAAAGAATGTCATCGCGCAGCAACGTTCTTGATTTTTTTTTTATCTGAAACTAAAGGACTGATCACTTTTCTAGATCCAATTAGCTTTTGCCCGGATAAAACCTTACTTCTTTCTTTTCCTCGCGGTTTTTTTTTTTCAAGACAATACGGCCCTCTAGGCAACGCTAATATTCTGGTCTTAAACACTCCATCGCTTACTGTTTCTCTTAAGCTCGAAATCATGCTGTATTAATGGACCTAAGTAAGCTAAGTAAGATATTTACGTGCATGCTAACTAGTGTTTCTTATGTTACCATGTTTATAACATGGAATAGAAAATTATATACAAAGAAATCTACTCTTGATAAATGGAGAAAAATGGGGAATGATTATTTCAAAAATAAAATAATTTTGAGTTTAAGACAAGAATGATGTCAACTAATCCGTATTGCGTATGTCACACACATCTAGAGTTGTACATCTATCCCTCTAACAATGCAATTAAGCAGTGTATTAGAATATCGACTTTTTGACTCAAAACGTCCTAATATCAATGGTTATGTTGTATTTAAAAGTTAAAGTGTAACCCGAATATCTCATGAATAATTCATATAGCCCAAAGAGTAAACAGAGTTTTAATTTTAGTCAAAACAACCTATCTCCTCTAATTTTCCTGCAGATTTAGCGCACACGATTTTTTTTCAGTTTAAGACTGTGCTTCAAACTATCATTTCTCATTGAGACCAGAATGTTCTGAAGTTCATATATCCTTTTCTATACACAATCATATTTGTCTTAGAGAGGTGCCCACTTCTTAAATTCCATTGTTTTGCCTATTGATGAGTGTGCATCAGGTTTGAAACTCCAGATAACATTGTTTGTATTGAATTCAAACCAATATCTTTTTTAATTGTGTATGGTTCTAACATAAAATGTTAATTTGTAATATTTTTCTTACTATAAGTATATAATATACACTCAGTATGATGTGTGTCTTCCAGGTAGCAGCGCACTTTTTTCATGTCGCGAGTCACAGCTTTGACAACCAAAGTCACATTTTTTTCGTCTGCGCGTGAAGCATAGGACGCTTTGTACCTGGTGAAAAAAGTTATACATGCCATGTAAATGTAGTAAATATTAGCAGTAGTTGTAAGTTACACGTGTCTTGTAGATATGGTAAATGTTAACAGCAGTTTTAAGTTACACATGTCTTGTAGATATAGTAAATGTTAACAGTAGTTTTAAGTTACACGTCCTGTAGATGAAATAAAATTATTAACATAAGTATTTATTTACACACGTCCTGTTGATGTAGAAATGTTAAGAGCAGCTTTAAGTTACACATGTCCTGTAGATGTAGGAAATGTTAATAGTAGCTTTAAGTTACACATGTCCTGTAGATGTAGGAAATGTTAACCATAGTTTTTAGTTACACATGTCCTGTAGATGTAGGAAATGTTAACCATAGTTTTTATTTACACATGTCCTGTAGATGTAGGAAATGTTAACCATAGTTTTTAGTTACACATGTCCTGTAGATGTAGGAAATGTTAACCATAGTTTTTAGTTACACATGTCCTGTAGATGTAGGAAATGTTAACCATAGTTTTTATTTACACATGTCCTGTAGATGTAGGAAATGTTAAGAGTAGCTTTAAGTTACACATGTCCTGTAGATGTAGGAAATGTTAACCATAGTTTTTATTTACATGTCCTGTAGATGTAGGAAATGTTAAGAGTAGCTTTAAGTTACACATGTCCTGTAGATGTAGGAAATGTTAAGAGTAGCTTTAAGTTACACATGTCCTGTAGATGTAGGAAATGTTAAGAGTAGCTTTAAGTTACACATGTCCTGTAGATGTAGGAAATGTTAAGAGTAGCTTTAAGTTACACATGTCCTGTAGATGTAGGAAATGTTAACCATAGTTTTTAGTTACACATGTCCTGTAGGTGTAGGAAATGTTAACCATAGTTTTTAGTTACACATGTCCTGTAGGTGTAGGAAATGTTAACCATAGTTTTTAGTTACACATGTCCTGTAGGTGTAGGAAATGTTAACCATAGTTTTTAGTTACACATGTCCTGTAGGTGTAGGAAATGTTAACCATAGTTTTTAGTTACACATGTCCTGTAGGTGTAGGAAATGTTAACCATAGTTTTTAGTTACACATGTCCTGTAGATGTAGGAAATGTTAACCATAGTTTTTAGTTACACATGTCCTGTAGATGTAGGAAATGTTAACCATAGTTTTTAGTTACACATGTCCTGTAGATGTAGGAAATGTTAACCATAGTTTTTAGTTACACATGTCCTGTAGGTGTAGGAAATGTTAACCATAGTTTTTAGTTACACATGTCCTGTAGATGTAGGAAATGTTAACCATAGGTTTTAGTTACACATGTCCTGTAGGTGTAGGAAATGTTAACCATAGTTTTTAGTTACACATGTCCTGTAGGTGTAGGAAATGTTAACCATAGTTTTTAGTTACACATTTTCTGTAAATGTACAGTACACCTCGAATCCAACGATCTCGTATTCAAAGAACACCTTGCATGCAACGAACAGTGAACATTTTTGACTATCTGAAAACACCTTGCATTCAACAAACAGTGAACATTTTTGACTATCTGAAAATACCTTGCATCAAACGAACTAATCTAAGACCCAGCCTCGGGTTCAACAAACTATAAGTGTTAGTAAACCCACAATTCTCAATCAAAAGGAATATGTCGATTGACAAAAAAAACTTGCAGTGTTTAAGTTTATGGCACCCAGTATATAGGCTAGGAAATAATGAAAGGAGGGAGGGAAGGGGGCAAGGGTGACAGCCGATGCATGGGGAGAACATGTTACAGGGTCGAAGAGCCAAGACGGCGGTAAAATGGGCATTACGTGGGAAGGGTAAAGAGTGGCGGTGGAGACATATGGTTACTTACTAACAGAAGAAGGCACATAATTGTGTTCTAATTTGACTTTGGTTGGGTACTGCCCTTAAGGTGCTTATAGCATGGCTCCCACGAACTTTTAATGACCAGACTATTTCGTTGAGTCTAAGGTGTACTATAGTAATGTTAACAGAAGTTTTAAGTTACACATGTCCTGTAGACGTGGTAAATGTTAGCAGTAGTTTTAAGTTAAACATCTCCTTTAAATGTGGTAAATGTTATCAGTAGTTTTTAAATTTCTTTAAGTTTTACCACATTCGACGCATTGTAATTGGAAATAAAAAGAATAATATTGGCAAACTCTAATTTAGTTTATGAGAAGAATTATTTCACCATAACTTATGCTACGTAGTTAGAAAAGATAAAGTGCTCGTAATACTAATTAAAAAATATTTTTTTTCTTTAACCGATCATTTTTGTTAGCCTTGAAGCTTTTGAACGGCTCAGTTTTTGCTCTATGCTGACGAGATTTCACTGCTTGTTCCATGATCTCGCGCGCCTTTAGTCAAATATTTAAGGAATCTGAAAAGCGGAAACACTATAGAATGTTAACTGACAAAATGGTGGATAATTTTATTCTAATAGTTTTTTCTTCTAATTCCAAAATTTCTAAATATTTATTTTTAAAATTTTAGGTGGTAAAAAAAAAGGGAGGGGGGGGGGTATGCAGCATGCCTTCTCTTGTTGATCACTGGTGTCCTCAGGCTCGTATTTTTTAGACGATCATTTGTCTCCCAAATGTGTGTAGTTGGGAGATTAAGGGCTGTCTGAGGAGTAGCGAAGGATTTAGTTTTTGGAATTTCTTACTCTAAAATATTTGGACAATTTATGTGTGGATTTAGTTTCAGATTTGATCTGATGTAAATAGATTATAACAGAATACCGTGTGGGGTCGTTGTCATGGCATATTCCGTTGCTGTCACAGTAACTCAGCTCTTGAAAGGTTTGGTTGATCTCGATACGAGGGCCAAATCTTCGGAAAGTTCTCTTGCTTGTTCCACAGACGAGCGAAATTTCTGTGCCCTCTTCAACGAAGTCACAAGGGGTCATACGTTTCTCACCTGGTCAGGTTGAATAGAGATTTTTTTACATTATTATACACATTTAATAGAGTTATGCACCGTGTAGCGTTAGTATTGTGAAAAGCGAGAGAGTGAGAGAGGGAATAAGAGAGAGAGAGAGAGAGAGAGAGAGAGAGAGAGAGAGAAAAGAAAAAAGGAAAAGGAAAAGAAGAAGAAGAATAAGAAGAAGAAGAAGAAGAAGAAGAAGAAGAAGAAGAAGAAGAAGAAGAAGAAGAAGAAGAAGAAGAAGAAGAAGAAGAAGAAGAAGAAGAAGAAGAAGAAGAAGAAGAAGAAGAAGAAGAAGAAGAAGAAGATTAAGTAGAAGAAGAAGAAGAAGAAGAAGAAGAAGAAGAAGAAGAAGAAGAAGAAGAAGAAGAAGAAGAAGAAGAAGAAGAAGAAGAAGAAGAAGAAGAAGAAGAAGAAGAAGAAGAAGAAGAAGAAGAAGAAGAAGAAGAAGAAGAAGAAGAAGAAGAAGAAGAAGAAGAAGAAGAAGACATATGGTTACTTCTCTCCCTCTCTTTTCCTATCTCAAATTTTCATATTTAGTGGTATTCAAAAATCAATATTGATATTTCTTTATGATTGCCTTTTTTTTTGTCTTTTTTTACTATTTGTTTTTTTAATTGAATTCTTCACTCTCACTCTCTCTCTCTCTCTCTCTCTCTCTCTCTCTCTCTCTCTCTCTCTCTCTCTCTCTTCTCTCTTTCCATCTGCTGTTTTTGAACTGTTTAAATTTTCAACTCTTTCTGTCCGTCTATCTTTCCGTCTGTTGCACTCTCTGTCGGGCATCTCTGTTGGACAACTCTCCCTCACTCTTTTTATAATTAAAGTTTTTAGAACATTCTGCCTAGGGAGATGATTCCACAGGTTACTGACATTTAGAGAGAGTGAGACAGAGAGAGAGAGAGAGAGAGAGAGAGAGAGAGAGAGAGAGAGAGATAGAGAGATAAAGAAGAAAAGAGAGGGAGAAAGAAAGAAAGAGAGAGACAGAGAATGAGAGACAGACACTGACATAGAGAGTCAGAGAAGAAAAGAGGGAGAGACAGAGAGTGGGAGACAGACGGACTGACATAGAGAGACAAGAGAAAAGAGAGAAAGACAGAAAAGAAGAGAAATAAAAAGAGAGAGAGAGCGAGAGAGACAGAGAGAAAGAGGCATGCAAGAAGAAATAAAAAGAGAGATAGAGAAGACAAGAAAGAGAGACAAAGAAATAGAAAGAAATAGAATGAGAGAAAGATTAAACTCACCTGCAAGAAAACTAGGTGAAAATACTGCTAGCGTTAAAATGGTCATCAAATAGAGAATGAAGTTCATTGCGAATATCAGCGTTCTTCAAAAACTGTTTTTAACACAAACTATCAAACCGCTACTGTATGAAAACTTGTTTGTGTGAACAGATTGCAATGTTCAGATTCAGTCTACGAAGTGAATCATTTCAAAAAAAGAAGCGAAAATCTTTGTTTCGCTGCCTTATTTATTTGTTCTGTAAAAGAGCTTTCTATTGATCATATATATATATATAAATCATTACTTTGATCTACGTATTAATATTGTACATGAGTCCTTAAAAAATAATTTTATGCAAGCATCTACTCGGTCAATCTGAGGAGAAGTGACTCTAATCACAAGAAAGAAATATCCAGTCAATGTGACCAGTAGTTCTCTTCCTCTCCGTTTCACATGAATTAGTAACTGATTGGAACAAAGATCTCTTCCTCTCCGTTTCACATGAATTAGTAACTGATTGGAACAAAGATCTCTTCCTCTCAGTTTCACATGAATTAGTAACTGATTGGAACAAAGATCTCTTCCTCTCAGTTTCACATGAATTAGTAACTGATTGGAACAAAGATCTCTTCCTCTCAGTTTCACATGAATTAGTAACTGATTGGAACAAAGATCTCTTCCTCTCAGTTTCACATGAATTAGTAACTGATTGGAACAAAGATCTCTTCCTCTCAGTTTCACATGAATTAGTAACTGATTGAAACAAAGATCTCTTCCTCTCAGTTTCACATGAATTAGTAACTGATTGGAACAAAGATCTCTTTCTCTCAGTTTCACATGAATTAGTAACTGATTGGAACAAAGATCTCTTCCTCTCAGTTTCACATGAATTAGTAACTGATTGAAACAAAGATCTCTTCCTCTCAGTTTCCCATGAATTAGTAACTGATTGGAACAAAGATCTCTTCCTCTCAGTTTCACATGAATTAGTAACTGATTGGAACAAAGATCTCTTCCTCTCCGTTTCAAATGACTTAGTAACTGATTGGAAAAAAAGATCTCTTCCTCTTTGTTTCAGATAATCAACTGATTGGAAGAAAGTTCTAAAGAACTTTTTTATTCTGCAGACTCATAAAAGTTTTCATCTTCCTGGTTTACAAGATCTGCCTTGTCTCTAGAGTTCAGATAATCCTGCGAGCTTGAGTCATCTACCTGTAACAGTCTAACCTTGTCTCTAGACACTTCAGGTCATATAATAATAGACTGAGACAATTTCTCTCATAGTCTCCTCTATCTCTATCTGCTCGAATTCACTCATCCATTCTCTGTCTCTGTCTGTCTGTCTGTCTCTCTTTCTGTTTTATTTTGTATCCCTTTTAATCTCTCATAGTCTCATCTATCTCTGTCTGCTCGCCTTCACTCATCCATTCACTCTCTCTGTCTCTGTCTCTGTCTGTCTGTCTGTCTCTCTCTCTTTCTCTCTTTCTCTTTTATTCTGTATCCCTTTTAATCTCTCTCATAGTCTCATCTATTTCTGTCTGCTCGCCTTCACCCATACATTCTCTCTTTCTGTCTTTCTCTCTGTCTCTGTCTGTCTGCCTGTCTCTCTTTTTTATATCCCTTTCAATATCTCTCATAGTCTCATCTATCTCTATCTGCTAGCCTCCACTCATCCATTTTCTCTGCCTGTCTTTCTCTCTCTGTCTGTTTTTCGATCTTTCTCTCTTATTTTGTATCCCTTTCAAACTCTCTCCTATACTCATCTATCTCTTCCTGCTCGCCTCCACTCATCCATTCTCTCTGTCTCTGTCTCTCTATGTCTGTCTGCCTGTCTGTCTGTCTGTCTGTCTGTCTGTCTGTCTCTCTTTTATTTTGTCTCTCTGTCTGTCTGTCTGTCTGTCTGTCTGTCCCTCTCTGTCTTTTTTCTTTGCATCCCTTTCAATCTCTCTCATAGTCTCATCTTCTCTATCTGCTGACCTTCTACTCATCCATTCTCTCTCCTTCTCTCTCTCTCTCTCTTATTTTGTATCCCGTTCAATCTCTCTCATAGTCTCATCTATCTCTATCTGCTGGCCTTGACTCATCCATTCTCTCTCCCTCCCTCCCCCCTCTCGCTCTCTCTCTTATTTTGTATCACTTCCAATCTCTCTCATAGTCTCATCTATCTCTATCTAATCGCCTTTACTCATCCATTCTCTCTGACCCTCTCTCTCTCTCTCTCTCTTATTTTGTATCACTTCCAATCTCTCTCATAGTCTCATCTATCTCTATCTAATCGCCTTTACTCATCCATTCTCTCTGACCCTCTCTCGCTCTCTCTTATTTTGTATCACTTCCAATCTCTCTCATAGTCTCATCTATCTCTATCTAATCGCCTTTACTCATCCATTCTCTCTGACCCTCTCTCTCTCTCTCTCTCTCTCTCTCTCTCTGTCTCTTACTTTGAATCCCGTTTAATCTCTCTCATAGCCTCATCTATCTCTATCTGCTGGCCTTCACTCATCTATTCTCTCTCCCTCCCTCTTTCTCTCTCTCTCTCTCTCTCTCTCTCTCTCTCTCTCTCTCTCTCTCTCTCTTATTTTGTATCACTTTCAATCTCTGTCATAGTCTCATTTAGCTCTATCTAATCGCCTGTACTCATCCATTCTCTCTCTCTCTCTCTCTGTTTTCACTCTGTCCCTTTCCATCCCATTCGGTACTTATCATGTATTTATGTGTATCTTTCCTCTTTTACCATTCCTGTGTCACTTAATTCTATCTCTCCCCTCCCCACCCCCCCCCTCTCTTTCTCTCTCTCTCTGTTTTCACTCTGTCCCTTTCCATCCCATTCGGTACTTATCATGTATTTATCTGTATCTTTCCTCTTTTACCATTCCTGTGTCACTTAATTATATCTCTTCCCTCCCCACCCCATCTCCATCTTTCAACATGATGTCTTATTGTCTCATGTACGATTTCTTTATAACGATATGTTCATAATTTTTTAGTGGACATTCCGTTCGTGTTCACTATCTCTCTCTCTCTCTCTCTCTCTCTCTCTCTCTCTCTCTCTCTCTCTCTCTCTCTCGCTCTCTTTAAATAGAACAGCAAAATAAAAACACTTGGAGAATAACTTGGTAAATACACAGGACCCAATAGACGCATGCGTGTCTATAAATAGTATAATACAGGGTCTAAAAAGAAATAGGCACACAAGTTTAGAAATACGGGTGAAAAAAGAAATAACACAACTATAAATTTAACATGTAAACGTTTCGCCCTTAATGAAGCCAGCTATTTACGATAACAAAACGTGGAGAGAAAGCTGGAAACAGGTGAAAAAAAAGTAAAACGATAAAGGTTTGAAAATAGTATGGTTTTTTTTTTACATCCTCCTTAAATTTATTGTATGGTGTATTCTCCCACATAAAACAAAACGTGTTTGCATAAGCGCTAGATGTATTGTTTCAAAAGATACTGGTAAGTGAAATTATGAAAAAATAATACAGCTCTAGAGAAATGAAAAGATCTGTTTATGTCCTCCCTCATTGCTTCTTTCTTCCTTCTTTCCATCGATTTGTCTCATTCTTCCTCACACTCACACCCTTTAGCTCTCCATAGCTTTGAGGCTCCTGCTGTCTTTATCGACATTCCTCTCTTTGTTGGAGTCTATCTTTCTCCCTCCTCCTTTGTTTTTCGTCTTTGTGCTACGATTGATATTTTGAACGCCTGTTGTTTTTCATTATCATAATTATTAGATTGCTCTTGCGGGTTTGTTTGTTTTTTTTGCTGTTACAGAAACACAAAATTGATGGTCATATTCCGTTCACATGGAGGGATGGAGAAAGAGAAAAAAAAGAGAGAGAGAGAGAGACAGAGAGAGAGAGAGAGAGAGAGAGAGAGAGAGAGAGAGAGAGAGAGAGAGAGAGAGAGAGAGAGAGGTAGGAAAAGACAAACAGATAGAGATATAGAGAAAGAGAGAGCTGTCAGTTGTTATTCTGCTTTTTTCCTGTTCTTCCCAGTGCAATCAAGCAGTATAAAGTCACGCGCTGTAACAATTTCCTCGGTTTGAAGACTCACAAAAACCAGAATTGCTGTCAGATTCCATCTGCCTCGGTAACATGTTACTCCGGTCACGATGAACGTAGAGGAGAAGAGGACACAGACTGAATTATAAACCATGGGAAAACTCACATCCCGTATTAGATATAATTATACCATTTAAGATGAGAAAAAACAAATATTATTGCCTGTACATTGTTCTTCAAGTGCTGGGAATCCGGTCTTACAATGATCTTCTATTCTTCCAGAAACGGCTCTATTTCTGTGGCTGTTCGGGGCAGTTTTCTCTTTGGATGGATGCCCTGAGTTATAAATACGCTGAAAATGTTGGCATTTTTAGGCTGTGCACTTGACTCAGTTTATTTTGTGTCGTTGGAGCCAAGTCTTTTCCTAGACGGCTTTCACTTTCACTTTCCTCGAATCGAATTGTTTATTTTTTTTCTTATTTGTCCGCCATCACCGTGAAGTGCTGTACCAGATGAGTGAGTAAGGCAAGTGGTTGTCTCTGCACCGATTGTTATCTTTATATTTGTAAAGGAATGTGACAGACGCACATCAATTTAAGTTGTAACCCTTTTCATAGTAGTAAGAAGGCGATTCGAGAAGCTTTTAGTCTGAGTAGCAAAGAATCTTTGTAGAGTATTGGAATATTGTCATCCTCTGAAGCATTTCTATGAAACGCAAGATGAAAATTTGTATTTGAAAGTTACCGACAGCTATTTCTATAGGGTTTGCGACTTCTTATTAACTATGCACATTATCTGTAGTTTGAAAATGCTGTTCATATCTCAGTAGGCACAATACTTTGCCCTTTGAGACAAATCTACATGAATATGTATCAATGAAAAAAAAAAGAATAAGAGATAGTGTCTTATAGTAGCTAACAAAATTTACGTATATAAAACAGCTAACAAAACAGTTGAAACATACCTAAAACTGTTCAGAGATGCAGAAGTAGTTGTCTTCGTGGAAGAAGAAGCAGTAACAGTAGTAGTAGTAGTAGTAGTAGTAGTAGTAGTAGTAGTAGTAGTAGTAGTAGTAGTAGTAGTAGTAGTAGTAGTAGTAGTAGTAGTAGTAGTAGTAGTAGTAGTAGTAGTAGTAGTAGTGGTAGTAGTGGTAGTAGTTGTAGTGGTAATGGTGGTAGTGGTGGTAGTGGTGGTAATGGTGGTAGTGGTGGTAGTGGTAGTACTGAATTTTCAACAGACTTTAAGAATGATCCCAGAGTAAAATTTTTGTCGTTCTTAATTAGAAATTCAAAAGTTGGATGTTTGTTGATCGTCTGGATTGGTGACTAAACATTTGATCCATAAAAAAACCTATCTGTCTTAAAAGTTGACCGCCCTTCTCTCTGCTCCTCTCTCTCTCTATTTCTCTCTCTTTCTGTCTCTCTCTCTCTCTCTCTCTCTCTTACTCTCTCTCTCTCTTTTTCTTTGTATCCGTTATTAAAGTGTTATTTTTTATTTCTAAAACGATATGAAAGTAAGAAATCAGATCAATAAAAAAAAACCCAGAAATTTCTTGAAGAAAAATAGCATCTACGCCAAAATTTCTCTGCCACATTTTATCACATCCCTACACATTTCTTCAAAGAGGGTTGACATTTATGCCCTGTTTGATGATGAAAATTAAAAAAAAATAATTTTGCCTGGTTCTTTTTGTTTTCACTTAAATGAATATGATTTTATAACACGATAAAGTAAAGAATGACGTCATTCCAGTATGCATGCAGCATTTTGCGGCGAACTGTGGAGAGGAATAATATACACATAGAGAAAGCATGTGCTTGTTGCTAAATCAGAGTAGGGCTGATATGATTCAAGCTCCAGTGACCAATGCCCAGCCATGGACTAAACCTATTTTATTAGTCCAATGCACTACAAACTGAGCCTTAAGAAATAAATAGAAAAGTAGCGAAAATAGTACTGCTTGTTATTAATGTTTCTTGTTAATTTCAATTGTGTTTAATAACAGGGCAGAACACAATGTAGACCTACAATCTACTATACCTTCTTCAGAAATAAAAAGAAAATACTTGTGTGTGTATGCATGTGTGTATATATATATATATACATATATATATATATATATATGTAGTTATATGAATTGTAATTCATTAAATAAATTAAGTATATTAAATGAAAAACACACACACACACACGTGGGTTACATTGTATATGCTGAAAATTTCAAAGTTCAAAGTGTGGAGTGTTGTTGTTGGAAATTTAGGTTGCCTTCTATTACAAAACTTCTCAGCAGACATTGACCTTATGGCAAGTGTTAATTTGTTAAATTTTAGATTTCAGTATTGAGTTGAATCGGTCCCGCAAAATTCATCCATCCTCGTGCGTTCACCATTCTTTCTGTATGAAAGGGACAAAAGGCTGCTGAAAAATTTCCTGTTGTGGAGTTGTGAAGCAATGGGGTCGATGTAATTAGAAACTTGTCAAGTGAATTATAGAACTGATCATCCCATATCCACACCCATCACCCCACAATAGCCAGTGTCATTCCACCCACCGAGTTCCACCGTCTTACAATACTACATGTTGGCTACCAATGTAAGTTGTGGGGTCGATGTAATCAGGAACTTGTCAGGTCAATTATAGAACTGATCATCTTATACCCACACCCATCACCCCACAATAGCCAGTGTCATTCCACCCACCGAGTTCCACCGTCTTACAATACTACATGTTGGCTACCAATGTAAGTTGTGGGGTCGATGTAATCAGGAACTTGTCAGGTCAATTATAGAACTGATCATCCCATATCCACACCCATCACCCCACAATAGCCAGTGTCATTCCACCCACCGAGTTCCACCGTCTTACAATACTACATGTTGGCTACCAATGTAAGTTGTGGGGTCGATGTAATCAGAAACTTGTCAGGTCAATTATAGAACTGATCAGCGCATATCCCACACCCATCACCCCACAATAGCCAGTGTCATTCCACCCACCGAGTTCCACCGTCTTACAATACTACATGTTGGCTACCAATGTAAGTTGTGGGGTCGATGTAATTAGAAACTTGTCAAGTGAATTATAGAACTGATCATCCCATATCCACACCCATCACCCCACAATAGCCAGTGTCATTCCACCCACCGAGTTCCACCGTCTTACAATACTACATGTTGGCTACCAATGTAAGTTGTGGGGTCGATGTAATCAGGAACTTGTCAGGTCAATTATAGAACTGATCACCTTATACCCACACCCATCACCCCACAATAGCCAGTGTCATTCCACCCACCGAGTTCCACCGTCTTACAATACTACATGTTGGCTACCAATGTAAGTTGTGGGGTCGATGTAATCAGAAACTTGTCAAGTGAATTATAGAACTGATCACCTTATACCCACACCCATCACCCCACAATAGCCAGTGTCATTCCACCCACCGAGTTCCACCGTCTTACAATACTACATGTTGGCTACCAATGTAAGTTGTGGGGTCGATGTAATCAGGAACTTGTCAAGTCAATTATAGAACTGATCACCTTATACCCACACCCATCACCACACAATAGCCAGTGTCAGTCTGCTCACTGAATTCCAGCATCTTACTTATACTACAAGTTAGATACCAATATTAGTGATAAATTAATTTGAGTTTTCTTTTGTGTGTGTGTGTGTGAGAGTGATGGGCGGGAGAATAAATTAATATTGATATACTGATATATCAACAATTGAATTCAATGATTACAAAGATAAAGAAGAAAAAGGCATGAATAATACAGAATTGCTTTTAAAGAAGATCAACTTATCATAGTTCAATACAAATTACAATTGGAATGGTTATATGAATGCTTGGATTGTCACTGTAATCAGGGTGCCTATTGAGAAAACTCTAGACAAGAATCTGTTTGCAAGAATAGGAAAGTCCCTGTCACTCGTCATGCTCTAAAGCGTAGACAGCAAATTGCAACCAGAACAATGTAACCTTTGATAAATGCATAACATTACAATATAAGCCCAATTATGTGGACACAAACAGGCCTGGAAGAGATAAGACTACTGCTTGTGGTGGACTGGGCTTGTTAATCGTTCAACCAATGAATCAATCAATCACTCATATTTTCTATTTGCCACGAAAGTTCAGTTCAAATTGTACTCACTAACTTAGCCCCTTAATAAAAATCACTGCTTAATGAACATTATCCTCACTTGTGATAGCGAATCCTGTGTTGAAGCTAAAATGAAAACATCATGATACTAAGTCCAATCATTTTCTCAGAGCTTGTAAGGAAGCAGGTTGAATATTTGCCAATCAGTTTTATTTAACACAGCAAACAGAGCTGTGGTTGCTTTCTTGAACTTGCACATTTTAAATATTCAAAATGTAGATCTTTAACATAGTATAGTTTGACATTCCAGCTCAACTCGAACAGCCCACAGGTAGACATGGACACTTATCCAGAGGTCACACATAATGCATACCCAAGGGCCGTATAGTTATCCTCAATTGGTAGAAAAATAATGCAAACTACCGACAAGTCTTTAAGAGAAAGTTGAAAAACAGAAATAAGTATATTTTATGTGCACCGGGAAAACATAAGCTCTTTAGACAAAATTGTTAAAAAGATGCTTATGATTTCTCATTAACTGATTTCATCCAGATTTTTTTGGGTGACCCGCCAGAATTATAGAAGATTCACATTATTTACGCTTACAGCATTAATATGGACGACAAACGGAGAACAACTTTACACGTAGAGCTTGGTAATAGATACAAAAAGTTTCCTGAAGGACGATTACAAAGAACAGCTTCACACTCAGAGCTTGGTAATGGATACAAAGAGTTAACTGAAGGACGACTATAGAGAACAGCTTCACACTCAGAGCTTGGTAATGGATACAAAGAGTTAACTGAAGGACGACTACAGAGAACAGCTTCACACTCAGAGCTTGGTAATGGATACAAAGAGTTAACTGAAGGACGACTACAGAGAACAGCTTCACACTCAGAGCTTGGTAATGGATACAAAGAGTTAACTGAAGGACGACTACAGAGAACAGCTTCACACTCAGAGCTTGGTAATGGATACAAAGAGTTAACTGAAGGACGACTACAGAGAACAGCTTCACACTCAGAGCTTGGTAATGGATACAAAGAGTTAACTGAAGGACGACTACAGAGAACAGCTTCACACTCAGAGCTTGGTAATGGATACAAAGAGTTAACTGAAGGACGACTACAGAGAACAGCTTCACACTCAGAGCTTGGTAATGGATACAAAGAGTTAACTGAAGGACGACTACAGAGAACAGCTTCACACTCAGAGCTTGGTAATGGATACAAAGAGTTAACTGAAGGACGACTACAGAGAACAGCTTCACACTCAGAGCTTGGTAATGGATACAAAGAGTTAACTGAAGGACGACTACAGAGAACAGCTTCACACTCAGAGCTTGGTAATGGATACAAAGAGTTAACTGAAGGACGACTACAGAGAACAGCTTCACACTCAGAGCTTGGTAATGGATACAAAGAGTTAACTGAAGGACGACTACAGAGAACAGCTTCACACTCAGAGCTTGGTAATGGATACAAAGAGTTAACTGAAGGACGACTACAGAGAACAGCTTCACACTCAGAGCTTGGTAATGGATACAAAGAGTTAACTGAAGGACGACTACAGAGAACAGCTTCACACTCAGAGCTTGGTAATGGATACAAAGAGTTAACTGAAGGACGACTACAGAGAACAGCTTCACACTCAGAGCTTGGTAATGGATACAAAGAGTTAACTGAAGGACGACTACAGAGAACAGCTTCACACTCAGAGCTTGGTAATGGATACAAAGAGTTAACTGAAGGACGACTACAGAGAACAGCTTCACACTCAGAGCTTGGTAATGGATACAAAGAGTTAACTGAAGGACGACTACAGAGAACAGCTTCACACTCAGAGCTTGGGAATGGATACAAAGAGTTAACTGAAGGACGACTACAGAGAACAGCTTCACACTCAGAGCTTGGTAATGGATACAAAGAGTTAACTGAAGGACGACTACAGAGAACAGCTTCACACTCAGAGCTTGGTAATGGATACAAAGAGTTAACTGAAGGACGACTACAGAGAACAGCTTCACACTCAGAGCTTGGTAATGGATACAAAGAGTTAACTGAAGGACGACTACAGAGAACAGCTTCACACTCAGAGCTTGGTAATGGATACAAAGAGTTAACTGAAGGACGACTACAGAGAACAGCTTCACACTCAGAGCTTGGTAATGGATACAAAGAGTTAACTGAAGGACGACTACAGAGAACAGCTTCACACTCAGAGCTTGGTAATGGATACAAAGAGTTAACTGAAGGACGACTATAGAGAACAGCCTCACACTCAGAGCTTGGGAATGGATACAAAGAGTTAACTGAAGGACGACTACAGAGAACAGCTTCACACTCAGAGCTTGGTAATGGATACAAAGAGTTAACTGAAGGACGACTACAGAGAACAGCTTCACACTCAGAGCTTGGGAATGGATACAAAGAGTTAACTGAAGGACGACTACAGAGAACAGCTTCACGGTGAGAGAAATAAGTAAGGAGTGATATTTTTTAAAAATCTTTTTTATTAGAAAGGACAAAAAGGGAAGCACTGAAGAAATTTCACAAAATAGGGTACAAAATTAAAACAAAAAGAAGGCATAACACAAAACTATAAGCTGAATTAACAATATGTATGATTGACTTTGATAAGCTTTGACAACATGACTATTAAAGCACAGTGAACAAATGAATTTTTTCACTTTTGCTCTTTATGCTAATTGCTATGGGCATTTAAACATGTTGCGTTTATGTAAACAATTTACCTTTTCTTGTATCAAATAAATTTTAAATGAATCATTCTTTATATTCTTAACTCGATGAGATAAATGACAAACCTTGAAATACAATAAATCCAATCTTTAGAAAGTGATTTAAAAAAAAATTTAAAAATGTAATGAATTACATAAACAATTAATCTTTTCTTGTATCTAATAAATTTGAAATGAACCACTCTTTATCTTCTTAAATCCATGAGAGAATGACTAACCCTGAAAGTCATAATCTAATCTTTGCAAAGTAATCAAAAAAAAAAAGAAGATGATCTATTGCCTACCAAAAATCTTTAACTTTTGGTGATGTCGAGAGATTATAAGGAAAGGCGACATAAAATACAATGAGTTGCATGCGCAGACAGTGAGGACTCATGAGCAAACTTCATAAATGTATAAATATAATTAGCTCTGGTTAATTATGTAAAAGCTGTGACTAACAATGTTCCAGGAAGTATAGAATACTCTTTATGCTAAGGAAAGAAACACTGATATTGAAAAAAAGAAACAAAAAAACAAAAAAAAAAAAACAAACTTGATAGCACATTTTTAAAAACATCTGGAATGAATTTCTAAAAATGGAAATAACGCCCAATAAAAATGATATTGTGACTAAAGAGACAATATTCAAAAAAGGTAATCATTGTAATCTGTACAGTGTTTTTCTTGAAACAAATTTTAAAAAATCTGAATATGTTTTTGCAAATGATGATAATGATACATTTTAATTAGCCAAGCCAAATGTTCAATAAGACCAATGTAGCCAGTATATTGTCATTAGTTTTAATTTTATACAGACTCTGACAGTTTTTGCAACAGTTCAATGGAATTATATATATTTCAACATTTTAAATTTTTTTTGTTGCGTAACAGATTTGCTCAATTAAGCCAAAATGTATACAAGATAAATAATTATGATACCTAACTTTTTATTACTCTCAGATCTAATTTGGGAGGAAAGGAAAAATCTCAAATAATTTGAATGTCACATTTTCACAGTTTTTTAATACGCGCATTTTTTATGCTCTCATATTCTATACAACAAAGATGATTTTAAATAAAATACATGTACTTTCTTTTTTCCAAACGGTTAAAAATGTTATTGCTGTTTTTCTTTGTTATCAGTCTCTCTTTCTCTGCCTTAGGTGTGTCTTAGATCTTATACTGTTTAGTCACTGAAAAATAAAAATAGAAGGTTAAAATATGAAGTGATCAGCATGAAGTGGGGATTGAAAAAAAATGCCCAAAGTTACTTTAAGGCTGAATGCGACTAAGAATCATTGTGACTGGTTTTAAATTCGAAATAAATGGTACATGTACTTAATATTCTTGAACAATTTTTCCCTCTGTTAAATTTGTATCTAATTTCTTCATGTATTATCACTGAAATTTATATAAACCTAATCACAACAACGATTTAAAAATCAAACTTGAAAATGAGTTATTAGCAGAGTATTATAACATGATAATGCTTTTTTTTTACCAGAAAAATGTCATTTCAAGGCATTGATAGGGCTTGTAGTGAGGGTTTGAACAGCATGGTTGTCACTTTTATTTTATTGAAACTAACACCTTATATAATCCCGCAAGCTGGGGAATAACTTTTCGCGAGTCCTTGTTAAAACCCATGACTCAATTTGTTTTTGTTAAAAAAAAATAAAGAGAAAATTATGTAAGACAATTTCGTATGAAGCGGCAATTTTTTCCGTCAAATATTTTGTTTTTGAGATAGAGTTATTCATCAATACAAAAAAATGTGGAGAAATAGAGAGAGAGATAGACAATGAAACAGACGGAGACAAAGGAAGAGACAAAAACTGATAGACAGACAGAGAGATAGATAAGGAGATAGAGGAACACGGAGAGGAGAATGCGGAAAATGTACATGACGGGGCAAATAATGGATGTTTGAGATTTGTTAAGAGAACTATTTTGGTTTGCGTTCTTAAAAGTACCTGGCTGTGTATGGTTTTCCAGCATTGGCTCTAAGAACAAATGGGACAAATTTGCTCATCAGTTTTTGACAAATTCCTTGTTTGTGAAGCTAATAGCCGAATCTGGTATGTGGAAAAAATGTTTAATTGCATTGAAATTTGTAAGCCTTATATAATGAATATTGCGCATTTTTATTTTGGAAAATATTGAAATGATTTACAAACCCAGCAAAGCTTTTTCAATTGTTTAAAACCCTCTCACAGGTCCATCAAAGAGTCCTTAATGCAGCCAAACATTTAACCAACATATTCAGATTTTTCTAATGCTGTTAACAGATTACCCAAGAGCAGATCAGTTTTTCATTCTGTCAATTCACATTTTGGTCAAAGTTTTAAAGTCTCGAGAGGTGATCCCACATAAACCTTTTTAAATTTTACATATACAAAAAAAAGTGTAAAAGATCACCTGCACTGAGTCAAATTGCTTACCAAACTTTCCTATTTGATTTGACATGTGGTCTGAATCAGAATTTTGCGCATTTCGTTTCCTCCTCAGAACAATAACTGTCAAGACAAGTAGGACTATCAGGAATAGGCCAGCCGCTGCACCGCCGACAATAGGAAGCAAATCAATACTCCAGCTTTTGTTTCCTTGTGGCTGTGCATTTTCTGGAAAGAAAATCAATAAAAATGCACATGAATGTTGATATAGACACCACTTTATAGGATATCTCATCCTGGTATGTTGTAAGTATGTAATGGCTTTTCAAATGTATAATACTTCACTTTGCATGGAAATAAAAGGACGCCCTAATCTGACAGTTTTGATCACATGTCCTCATTAGCCTGTGGATAGTTTTGATAGTTCCTTGTTAATTTATTGGTGACAAAATTCAAAATCAAGAAAGAACTGATCAGATATATTGCGATGTAAAACATCCAAAACTCAAAACCTTCAATTTTCTTTATGAATCTCACTGTTTCCTTTTGTATAGCTGCAATTGTCTTTAGGTACATTAGTTTTCTTTCTGAGCTCACTGAAATATAAATTGCATGCTAGTCATGATTGCCTCATACTTTTTCTTTGGCATCTAAAACTTCTGGAGTCCATGTTCAGTTTTTAACAAAAAGTCAAATATAATCGCTAACTTGATTTATGATCTAAGCTTAGCTACGTACATGAAGTGACAAATAACCTGTCTAGATATTTGAATTTGATATTCTATAAAGATAGGACTGCAAAATATTTCACCAATAGTGAGTTACAGGCAACAGAATACCTAAATGAATTATTTTTGTTGTAAGATCAAATTATAAACAAAGAATAAAAAAGAAAATTAATTCGGAAAACTTGAGAAGTTCTTTTAGTCTAAAAGAAACCAAAACATATTGAGAGAAGTAAAGGGGCATGACCTTGAACAAATGCTCATTCATACTGACACAGAGACACCATTTTGTAAATAAAAGGAAATCTTCTTCCACCCAAATTGATTTTTATGGAGTCGAGTCACCTTCTGCCCCGGACTGCTCCAGACTATCCCAGAGTGCCCCGGACTACCCCAGACTAGTCCGGACGGACTGCTCCAGACTACCCCAGAGTGCCCCGGACTAGTCCGGACGGACTACTCCAGATTACCCCAGAGTGCCCCGGACTACCCCGGACTGGTCCGGACGGACTGCTCCAGACTACCCCGGAGAACCCTGGACTACCCAGGACTGGTTCGGACGGACTGCTCACGACTGCCCCGGACTAGTCCGGACGGACTGCTCCAGACTACTCCGGAAAACCCTGGACTACCCAGGACTGGTTCGGACGGACTGCTCAGAACTGCCCCAGATTGCCCCGGACTGCCCAGGACTGCTCCGAAGATTTGTTTACTTCCGACGTTTTCTTTCTGTTCAGGCAAATTTAATATTTTCGAAACTAAATTATCTCTTTGAGCATGTTTACATTTTTTAGACAAAATTCTTTGGGGCATGGCCCTTTACAAGCTAACTTATCCAAACCGTCAGAATGGGCCATAACAGTGATGCGAATGATGATGCTAACCAAGCCCACAGTCATCACATATCGGCTGCGGCTGTCCTTCTAACGGCGTTGCACATTCACAGAGTTAACTAATTTTCTCGCTGAGGGTAGTCCGGTATGGCTCAGGGCAGACAAGGGTGGCCCGGTGTAGTCCAATGTAGTCCAGTGGAAGTCTTTGATTTTCAATATCTTTCATCATCTTCTTTTTCGTTTTCAATTCACTTGATATTTGTTAAGAATACAACGTCTACAGTTTGGAATAAAATACTTCTCACATCAACCTTGGCCAAATCACCAGCTGCTTTCCTCTGTTGCTCAAAATAGCTTTTTTCTTTTATTTATTACTAAATTATTAAAAGGCAGCTATTTTTTTTTACTTTTTGCATTGTGAAATGAGAGAAGTTGAATTTAAATAATAAGAATAACAATCAACGAATATTAGTATAATGAAAAACACAAAGAAAAAGGTTACCCGAATTTACTGTAACATTAGGTGTTGTGACAAACACAGATTGATTTCCAGATGTGAAGCTCGGAGTTATCTCCACCTGGAACTGGTACTGTCCAGCCCTGTTTCCAGCTACAGGCAAGCGGAGCTCACAAGTCACAGTCTGCTGTCCAGGGTAGGCTGTTGAGTCACTGTTCCTTGCCCTGATACGCGGCGGCACATCCGCACTCTGAGAATTTGCCTAAAGTGAGAGGAAAAATAGGTGTTTGCTGTTTCTACATGAAAAGAAAAATTTTCCACACGGAAGTTTCAGTCCTTGAGAAATTTTATCATTTTTTATCACTGATATTGTTTCTTGTTTTAATTATATTTCTTTTTCAATCAGTCTTTGAAGTTTTAGTGGAGCCTACAGTTAGAGCCACTACATAATCTTTCTCTAACATGATCGGGTCTGAATTCTCTAAAAATCACGATATATTTACATATGAAGATGCTTTTTAAGAGATATGAACATAATAGGAGGGGGGGGGAACAAGCAACAAAGTCCACCGATTCAAGTTACTTTTTGATTTCCTTTGCATGTTTGGGTTGGTGGTCTCGCTGTGAATTACTTTGCACTTATTTATGACACAGTTTGCCGCGTTATTTTCACCTTCACATGTTTGGTCTTCAGGAAACACAATTGATCTTCACAACAGGGTTTATACAAATAATAGTAAAGCGCATAAAAAGGAGAAAGAGGAAAAAAGACTCACTGTTTTCTAATGCAATGTTTATATATATATATATATATATATATATATATATATATATATATATATAACGTTTATTCAATCGCATTTTACACATTGTCAATATTGTGATCTTTGCTCAGGGTCACTATTTTTTTCTGCAAATCAAACTTTATACTTTGTTCACTTGTAAGTAGATCCTATTTGAAATAGATATAGAATAAGTTATCAATATCATATTGAACAAAATTTATAAACAAAACAACTTGCAGTGAGTCGAAAAGAACAAATTCCACTTGGGTAAACGCGGTCTGCTGTACAAGTAATGAGAGCCGTAGCGCCTTCATCAACAAAAACAGGGGCGTCACAGGTGGGCTGGGTGGGTAGAACTAGGAAGATGACAATCCCCCCCGCAAATATTTGAATATTGTCAAAAAATGGTATTGACTATTCTCGATCTATTTTCAATACACTATCCGTGATGACTACATTTACATCGGAAGTCATTACATGTCAATGTATCACTGGATTATCTAACTGTGACAAATTGTAAAATTGGTCAAAAGTAGTTTGCTCATCTGTGTCTTTGTTTCTTAATTTTTAAAAGTTATCAATTATCTCTCTTGCTATACACCTGGTTTGATTATCAAAAAACCTATTTGAATTTTTTTTGTCTGTGCATACATTAACATTTTACTCAGAGCATTGCAAACAATCATTTTGACTAATACCTTTACTAAAAACAGTTTACTTATCCTGGGTATAGTTTAAAATTATCGATGTTTTAAAATTTTCATTTACTTCTCATATAAATTTAAACAGAAAACTTACAGTCGAGCCGAATCCATGTAAACTTGAACTGCAATAAGGTAGGTCTACTCCCAACCACGCCATTGCTTGCTGAGAATATGAAGTAGTTGAAGCGCTCATGAACTGTAACTGCTGCTGTTAACACGGAAAGCTCAATCGTGCCCCTCAGATCTGTATGTTCTCTACTGCGGTACTGCACAGAGAAGAGGTCGCTGGGCACGGTAACGGGTGTTTGTGACTCGTCATGGCTCACAGCCAGCGAGAAGCTGTTGGGTGGTGGGTTAGATATGACAGAGATGTTCACTTTGAGCTCCTGTGGTTTGCGTGAATTTAAAATTTGTCGACTTCCTCGATTCGGGTTTTCCAGACTTGTCGCTCCTGGTGATGATGATATACGAAAGAAAGTAAAACTTTTATGGAGGTGAAGAATTTTTCAACTGGACACCTTTATTTATATAAAAGATAAAAAGATGAATGAAGACTGGACGAAATAATGTTTTTAATTTTATACTTTAAAATAATCTCTTCTAAATTTTCACTGCAGCTTTAATCATTTGTTTTTCTCCTCCCAGTACTTAAGGTTTCTATCCATTTACCGTTCATATTCGTTGATAGGTAGGGGTAAAGTTTGTGCAACTATTAAAAACCAAAAGATCTTGTTAAGTGCTTGAAGTAGACTCGTAGCTTTCGTCTTAAAAGTGTGAGATTCAATTCTGGCCCCAAGCACACATTCCTATCCTTGGAAAAGGATCTTTACTGAAAGAAATATGATGATTCTTTTCTTATTGGCGATGGTACTATCATATTCTTTCTCAATTACAGACAAAATATGTAGGCATATTAACTCTCAAGGTTACTTCGAGACTTTAAAGTAAAGGTCATGTTACGAAAAAGAAACATTTTCATTGGATTTTACAAAATGATTAAAATCTAACAATCTTTCAATCATTATCTTTCACCAGTGTTTGCTCTTACTTAGTTCCAGAGCTGGTATTGTGTCTGCCTCAGTGGTGTTTGTTTTGCGACCGTGCACTTCGACGTAGAAATCGATATCAAATTCGTAGCGACCTTCAGCAATGTCCGTGAGCTGCAGTTTGAACAGGCACGTGAGGTTCTTGTTACCTGGGTACTGCTCTGAATCAGTCAAATTATGCTCGACAGACATACGATCCTTTAAACTCACTGTATTGTGGTGAAATGTCTTAGGGTGAAATAAAAAACAATGATAAGGTAATTAGATTGTACATGAGAAGTTGAACACCTTGATACATTTAACTGAACAATTGTTAAAATAATGATCCTATGATTATACCGCCTGCCCCTCTCTCTCTCTCTCTCTCTCTCTCTCTCTCTCTCTCTCTCTCTCTCTCTCTCTCTCTTCTGACACAATTTACTTTGCCTCATCCATGTAAGATTATTATTAGTTCAAAAGAAAAATAAATTTAAAAAAAAGGAAAGAAAAAGGTCAGCTTGATTCGATTTGCTTTATTCTGATCAAGTATTTATGTCACTGTGAGCTTATGATACAGAACAAAAAAAATGCTCATTTGAGCAATCATACTTAAATAAACTCTGTTCTTAACCTCTCAATCTATCTATGTTTAGAAGTAATGAGACTGGGCTGAAAAAAAAAACTTACTATCTGAACCATAATGATGATTTGTTACAAAACAATCATTTTAGGGGAGGGAAATAGATTGCAAAGTCAGTGGTATAGTTACTCCCCTGAATTAGTTATTCAATATAGTAATTTAGCTTTCAAAAAAGGCTATGTGTCAGGAATGGGTATTACACACCTAATTTGCCTTTACTGAGAGAAAATTAAAAACAAATTTCCAAGTCCAACAAGCAATATTTTTTTATGTGGTGTACGATATCGTCCTTACCGATATCGTAGTTCTACATCCGGCTGTCGGGTAAACAGGATCTGACGAACATGTAAGGATGGCGGCTCTTCCATCCTCAGCAAATTCTGGACCGTTACATATTGGCTTCGCTGGTGCAACTTGGACGAAGAGATTAAAATAATGTACACTTTGGAGGCTTTGCCTAGTATGTGAAAGCTGTAATGATTATGTATATTCACAAGAAAAAAGAATGCCATTTTAGTTTTTTTCTTTTTTTTTTACTTGAAACTAGGTGTCCGTTATCTTTTCTAGTTCAAAATAGCCTTTACGCAGATAAACCTTACTCCTTTTTTTCCCTTGCGATCTTTTTCAAGGCATCTCTCGTCACTATGGCGCGCCAGGCAATCTGGAGTTTCTGGTTTTAAACAATCCGTCGCTTACTGTTTCTTTACTGTTTATAGTTCATATATTAAAATAAAATTGCAAATTCATGCACGGTCTAAATCGACGTGAATAAACTAAGTGAGATATTTGCGTGAAAAATAACGTTTCTAATATTACCATGCATATAACATGGGATAGAAAATTATATTTAAAGAAATCTACTCTTGATAAATGAAGAAAGACGAGGAATGATTACTTGAATATTAAAATAATGTTTAGTTTAAGACAAGAAATAATTCTTATTGATCCGCATCGCTTGTCATACACATTAAGAGTTGTATTTCTTTTCATCAATGCCATCAAGAATATCGATAATTTGGCCCAAAACGACATAATATAAATAGTTATGTTATGTGCAATAGTTAAGGTGTGACCCAACCATGTCATGAACATAAAGCT
>JAWDGP010000190.1:0-7500 GCA_033675545.1 Elysia crispata | reverse complement strand
CTGGTACTCTCCAGCCCTGTTTCCAGCTACAGGCAAGCGGAGCTCACAAGTCACAGTCTGCTGTCCAGGATAGGCTGTTGAGTCACTGTTCCTTGCCCTGATATACGGCGACACATCCACACTCTGAGAATGTGCCTGAAGACCAGTGAGAGGAAAAATAGGTGTTTGCTGTTTCTACATGAAAAGAAAAATTTTCCACACGGAAGTTTCAGTCCTTGAGAAATTTTATCATTTTTTATCACTGATATTGTTTCTTGTTTTAATTATATTTCTTTTTCAATCAGTCTTTGAAGTTTTAGTGGAGCCTACAGTTAGAGCCACTACACAATCTTTCTCTAACATGAGCGGGTCTGAATTCTCTAAAAATCACGATAGATTTACATATGAAGATGCTTTTTAAGAGATATGAACATAATAGGAGGGGGGAAAACAAGCAACAAAGTCCACCGATTCAAGTTACTTTTTGATTTCCTTTGCATGTTTGGGTTGGTGGTCTCACTGTGAATTACTTTGCACTTATTTATGACACAGTTTGCCGCGTTATTTTCACCTTCACATGTTTGGTCTTCAGGAAACACAATTGATCTTCACAACAGGGTTTCTACAAATAATAGTAAAGAGCATAAAAACGGGAAAGAGGAAAAAAGACTCACTGTTTTCTAATGCAATGTATATATATATATATATATATATATATATATATATATATATATATAAATTTTATTCTATCTCATTTTACACATAGTCTATATTGTGATCTTTGCTCGGGGTCACTATTTTTTTTTGCAAATCAAATTTTATACTTTTTTCACTTGTAAGTAGATTCTATTTGAAATAGATATAGAATAAGTTATCAATATCATATTGAACAAAATTTTTAAACAAAACAACTTGCAGTGAGTCGAAAAGAACAAAATCCACTTGGGTAAACGCGGTCTGCTGTACAAGTAATGAGAGCCGTAGCGCCTTCATCAACAAACACAGGGGCGTCACAGGTGGGCTGGGTGGGTAGAACTAGAAAGATGAGAACACCCCCCCCCCCGAATATTTGAATATTGTCAAAAAATGGTATTGACTATTCTCGATCTATTTTCAAAACACTATCCGTGATGACTACATTTACATCGGAAGTCATTACATGTCAATGTATCACTGGATTATCTAACTGTGACAAATTGTAAAATTGGTCAAAAGTAGTTTGCTCATCTGTGTCTTTGTTTCTTAATTTTTAAAAGTTATCAATTATCTCTCTTGCTATACACCTGGTTTGATTATCAAAAAACCTATTTGAATTTTTTTTGTCTGTGCATACATTAACATTTTACTCAGAGCATTGCAAACAATCATTTTGACTAATACCTTTACTAAAAACAGTTTACTTATCCTGGGTATAGTTTAAAATTATCGATGTTTTAAAATTTTCATTTACTTCTCATATAAATTTAAACAAAAAACTTACAGTCGAGCCGAATCCATGTAAACTTGAACTGCAATAAGGTAGGTTTACTCCCAACCACGCCATTGCTTGCTGAGAATATGAAGTAGTTGAAGCGCTCATGAACTGTAACTGCTGCTGTTAACACGGAAAGCTCAATCGTGCCCCTCAGATCTGTATGTCCTCTACTTCGGTACCTCACAGAGAATAGGTGGCTCGGCACGGTAACGGGTGTTTGTGACTCGTCATGGCTCACAGCCAGCGAGAAGCTTTTGGGTGGTGGGTTAGATATGACAGAGATGTTCACTTTGAGCTCCTGTGGTTTGCGTGAATTTAAAATTTGTTGACTTCCTCGATTCGGGTTTTCCAGACTTGTCGCTCCTGGTGATGATGATATACGAAAGAAAGTAAAACTTTTATGGAGGTGAAGAATTTTTCAACAGGACACCTTTATTTATATAAAAGATAAAAAGATGAATGAAGACTGGACGAAATAATGTTTTTAATTTTATACTTTGAAATAATCTCTTCTAAATTTTCACTGCAGCTTTAATCATTTGTTTTTCTCCTCCCAGTACTTAAGGTTTCTATCCATTTACCGTTCATATTCGTTGATAGGTAGGGGTAAAGTTTGTACAACTATTAAAAACCAAAAGATCTTGTTAAGTGCTTGAAGTGGACTCGTAGCTTTCGTCTCAAAAGTGTGAGATTCAATTCTGGCCCCAAGCACACATTCCTATCCTTGGAAAAGGATCTTTACTGAAAGAAATATGATGATTCTTTTCTTATTGGCGATGGTACTATCATATTCTTTCTCAATTACAGACAAAATATGTAGGCATATTAACTCTCAACGTTACTTCGAGACTTTAAAGTAAAGGTCATGTTACGAAAAAGAAACATTTTCATTGGATTTTACAAAATGATTAAAATCCAACAATCTTTCAATCATTATCTTTCACCAGTGTTTGCTCTTACTTAGTTCCAGAGCTGGTATTGTGTCTGCCTCAGTGATGTTTGTTTTGCGACCGTGCACTTCGACGTAGAAATCGATATCAAATTCGTAGCGACCTTCAGCAATGTCCGTGAGCTGCAGTTTGAACATGCACGTGAGGTTCTTGTTACCTGGGTACTGTTCTGAATCAGTCACATTATGCTCGACAGACATACGATCCTTTAACTCACTGTATTGTTGTAAAATGTCTTAGGCTGAAATAAAAAACAATGATAAGGTAATTAGATTGTACATGAGAAGTTGAACGCCTTGATACATTTAACTGAACAATTGTTAAAATAATGATCCTATGATTATACCGCCTGCCTCTCTCTCTCTCTCTCTCTCTCTCTCTCTCTCTCTCTCTCTCTCTCTCTCTCTCTCTCTCTCTCTTTTCTGACACAATTTACTTTGCCTCATCCATGTAAGATTATTATTAGTTCAAGAGAAAAATAAATTTTAAAAAAAGGAAAGAAAAGGTCAGCTTGATTCGATTTGCTTTATTCTGATCAAGTATTTATGTCACTGTGAGCTTATGATACAGGGCAAAAAAAAATGCTCATTTGAGCAATCATACTTAAATAAACTATAGGGTGTTCTTAACCTCTCAATCTCTCTATGTTTAGAATTAATGAGACTGGGCTGAAAAAAAAAGCTTACTATCTGAACCATAATCATGATTTGTTAGAAAACAATCATTTTAGGGGAGGGAAAATAGATTGCAAAGTCAATTGCATAGTTACTCCCCTTAATTAGTTATTCAATATAGTAATTTAGCTTTCAAAAAAAGCTATGTGTTAGGAATGGGTATTACACACCTAATTTGCCTTTACTGAGAGAAAATTAAAAACAAATTTCCAAGTCCAACAAATAATATTTTTATGTGGTGTACGATATCGTCCTTACCGACATCGCAGTTCCACATCTGGCTGTCGGGTAAACAGGATCTGACGAACATGTAAGGATGGCGGCTCTTCCATCCTCAACAAATTCTGGACCGCTACATATTGGCTTCGCTGGTGCAACTTGGACGAGGAGATTAAAATAATGTACACTTTGGAGGCTTTGCCCAGTATGTTAAAGCTGTAATGATTATGTATATTCACAAGAAAAAAGAATGCCATTTTAGTTTTTTTTCTTTTTTTTTTACTTGAAACTAGGTGTCCGTTACCTTTTCTAGCTCAAAATAGCCTTTGCCCAGATAAACCTTGCTCCTTTTTTCTCTTGCGATCTTTTTCAAGGTATCTCTCGTCACTAGGGCGCGCCAGGCAATCTGGAGTTTCTGTTTTTAAACAATCCGTCGCTTACTGTTTCTTTACTGTTTATAGTTCATAGTTTAAAATAAAATTGCGAATTCATGCACGGTCTAAATCGACGTGAATAAACTAACTGAGATATTTGCGTGAAAAATAACGTTTCTAATATTACCATGCTCATAACATGGGATAGAAAATTATATAAAAAGAAATCTACTCTTGATAAATGGAGAAAGACGAGGAATGATTATTTGAATATTAAAATAATGTTGAGTTTAAGACAAGAAATAATTCTTACTGATCCGTATCGCTTGTCACACACATTTAGAGTTGTATTTCTATCCCTTTCATTCAATGCTATCAAGAATATCGATTATTTGGCCCAAAATGTCATAATATAAATAGTTATGTTATGTGCAATAGTTAACGTGTGACCCAACCATGTCATGAACATAAAGCTTAGAAAGTAAACAGACCTTTATATTAAGTCAAAACGACCTATCTCTATTGATTTATCAACAGATTCAGCACAAAGGAATTTTTTTTTAAGTTTTACTTATTGATCACCAAGTGTTCTGAATTTCTCATATCCTTGTCTGTACACATGTATGCCGTAGAGGGGTGCCCAGTTCTCAAATTCCAATGTTTTGCCTAGGTTGGTGCCTCAGGTTTGAAATTCTATACAACATAATCTGTATTGAGTTTGATGCAATATTCTGTTCTACTTAAGTAGGGATATGTCGGAAAATGTTAATTTGTAATATACAAATTTCTTACTATAAGTAGTAAACAAACACCCAGCATAAGGCGTGTCGTCCAGGTAGCAGTGCAGTTTGTTCAGGTCGCGAGTCAGAGCAAAGATATCCAAAGCCACTTCATTGTTGTCTGTGTTGTTATTATATTCAAACGTCGTTGCGAATCTGGTGAAAACAAAAACATACAATTCCTGTAGGTGCAGTAAATGTTAACAGTAGTTTAAGTTTAATATGTCCTGTAAATATAGTAAAATGTTAACAGTAGTTTTAAGTTACACATGTTCTGTAAATATAGTAAATGTAAACAGTAGTTGTAATTTTCTTTAAGATAAACTACGTTCGACGATCTAGAATTGGAAATACAATAATCTGTCTAAACTTTAATTTATTTAAAAAAGATAATTTTTCGTCATAAATTATGCTACTGAGAAAAGGATTAATTCCTCATTTAAAATATTTTTTTTTCTTCTGCTGATCATTTCTGTTATTGGCAAAGATTAAATGGCTCAGTTGTTGCTCTCAGTGCTAACGAGGTCAGACTGTTTGTCTCGAGATCTCGGCAGTTTTTGTCAGGTTTTTATGAAATGTGATAAGAGGCAACACGATAGCTTGAAGGTTAATGACAATTTTGTAAAATATTGTTCCAAAGTTTTTAATATTTTCAATCTTTTTTTTTAATACCATCTATTATTAATGACTAGTGTCCTTGAGGTCCATATTTTTAAGGCGATCATTTCTCTACCAAATATGTGTATTTTGGGAGTCTAATGGCTGCCTGGGAAGGATTTAATTGAAAACTAATTTAACTCTAAAATATTTGGAAAATTTACGTATGGGTTTAGTTTTAGATTTGGTGTAATTAAAATAGATTTTAACGGCGTACCGTGTGGGGTAGTTGTCATGGCAGATTCCGTTGCTATCACAGTAACTCAGCTCTTGAAAGGTTTGGTTTATCTCAATAAGAAAGCTCAATCTTCCGAATGATTGCCTGTTTGCACTGCAGGTGAGCAAATGTCCTGTGCCCTCTTCAATGATGCCACAATGGCTCATACTTTTCTCACCTGGTCAGGTTGAGGAATAGAGATTTTTTAACAATAATATGGAGATTAAATAAAATTATGCAGCGTTAGAACTGTGAAAAGCGACATAGTGGGAGAAAAAAGAAGAAAAAGATGATGATGAAGAAGAGGAAGAGGAAGAGGAAGAGGAAGAGGAAGAGGAAGAAGAAGAAGAAGAAGAAGAAGAAGAAGAAGAAGAAGAAGAAGAAGAAGAAGAAGAAGAAGAAGAAGAAGAAGAAGAAGAAGAAGAAGAAGAAGAAGAAGAAGAAGAAGAAGAAGAAGAAGAAGAAGAAGAAGAAGAAGAAGAAGAAGAAGAAGAAGAAGAAGAAGAAGAAGATGAAGAGATATATATATATATCTTCTTCTATATATAATAAAAATATATAATAGAGAGAGAGAGAGGGTGAGAAAAAGAGGCAGAGAGAGAGAGACAAAGAGATAAAAAGAAAGAAAGTCAGAGAGAAAATAATATATATATATATATATATATATATATATATATACAGAGAGAGAGAGAGAGAGAGAGAGAGAGAGAGAGAGAGAGAGAGAGAGAGAGAGAGAGAGAGAGAGAGAGAGAGAGAGAGAGAGAGAGAGAGAAAAGAGTGTTGGAGAAACTCACTTGCAAGAAAAGTGGGTGAAAATACTGTTAGCGTTAAAATAGTCACAAAACAAAGTATGAAGTTCATCTTGAATACCAGCGTCCTTCAAAAACTGTTTTTGACACAAAATATAGCACCAGTACTGTAGTAAGAAAACTAGTTTGTATGAACAGATTGCGATGTTCTCATCTAATCAACGAATGTTTTTGCAAAACGATCTACAGGCGTCCTCGGGATCTAATCAAAAAGAATTTAAAAAATGTATGCAAATGGGTCACCTTAAGATCACTCATAAATCAATAATATTATTCATTATGCTCTTTTAGTCCATAAAAAATAGTTTTATGCACGCAGCTTCTAGATAAATATGGGGAGAATTGACTTTTATCACAAGAAAGGAATATCTAGAGAATGTCACCACCAGTTCTCTTCCTCTCAGTTTCACATCAATTTGTAACTGTTGGAAGCAAAGTCGTAAAGGTAGAAGTTTTTAACTTCCTAGTTCTCAAGAGCTGCCTTTATCTCCAGAGTTGTGATAATCATGTGAGCTTGAGTCCTCTCCATTGAACAAACGTTGAACATGTATTTTCTTTGTGATAACAACTGATAAAATTTAATTTAATTATCAAAGTAGCAACCACTGTGTTGGATACTCTCTTGTTTCCCTTTATTAAACTTAACTTGGACAATAGCTTTGACTGGAGCATGTTAAATTAAAATAGTCAAGATAAAGTGCCCATATCTTTAAGCATTTTTGTTCATATCATTTCCCAAGTGGTAAGCAAGGCTTTTCATGGCTATATAAATTTCTTTTATGTTTATTGGTATATTATGACCTGAAGCTATTGTTATCAAAATGCATAATTATATTGAAATGCAATATCACGCAGGACATTCTGGTTGTTTTTCATAAGTTTTATATACGATGCATGTTGACAATTTTCAATATGATGCATTAGTCCCTTCCTACTATCCGTCAACTTTCTAGCATTGAGCTGAATATGCACAATGAAATATCTCTTGTTTGTTAGGAACAGCCTACAAAAGTTTAGCTCATCCAAACAGTGAAATATCTCTTGTTTGTTAGGAACAGCCAATAAAAGTTTAGCTCATCCAAACAGTGAAATATCTCTTGTTTGTTAGGAACAGCCAATAAAAGTTTAGCTCATCCAAACAGTGAAATATCTCTTGTTTGTTAGGAACAGCCCATAAAAGTTTAGCTCATCCAAACAGTGAAATATCTCTTGTTTGTTAGGAACATCAATCCAAACGTGAAATATCTTTTTTTAGAACCCAACAGTTTAGCTCATCCAAACAGTGAAATATCTCTTGTTTGTTAGGAACAGCCAATAAAAGTTTAGCTCATTCAAACAGTGAAATATCTCTTGTTTGTTAGGAACAGC
>JAWDGP010000189.1:0-12139 GCA_033675545.1 Elysia crispata | reverse complement strand
TGTTTGTATGTCTGCCCTGTTGGATCCAGTAATGGTTTCCCACACTTAGCTAAATATAGTTGAGTTCTCCCTCAATAGTTTGTGTTTTTTCAAAAGGTAGAGAAGAGCTTTCTCTTTAGCAATGTCAAAGTATGAATATTTTTGTTTTTGAACCTGTAGCAAATCAACTAATCATTCCTTGGGTATCAGTTGATGAATGTTCGCTAACCTATTTTCCTCATTTTGCTTGTATTTTCTGACTCAGTTTTATCCAAGAAGACACTTTTATTGTCTATTACACCTATCCATTGTAGATGAAATACAATTTTATCAACAGTTTTCAATACAAAATTATGACGTTGACAACAGAGTATCTACTTTATTGGATGATAAAGACAAGTCTTACTTACAAGCAAACTTCCTGCTTTGGCCTGTGAATTACTTCATCTATCTAAACATGGCAGAAACTGAGAAATATTTGTCTGCACTCATCCAAGTCTACAGTGACAGTCAACGTCACTTATTCATGCTCGAATGTTCTTATTTAAGTTATTACCTTTTCTTTTCGCTATGTATACACTTGTCTGTAGATCTGAACAAGTCGTGATGACTGTATTCATTGACGAATAATCCGCAGACGATACTGCTACTAACAAGACTTAATACAAATAACCAAGATCTTCCCAACTATCTGAGAAGAAATAAATTATTTTGTTCACTGGTGTGACAGGAATCATTTAGTCCTGAATATAAATAAAACTAAAAATGGATGATGGATTTTGATAGATAAGAGAATAACCCTGAAGCTGTAATAATTAGAGAAAAAGAAGTAGAAAACTCCTAAATACCTTGTTTTTGTTCTAGATAATAAACTTACGTTGAAAAATAACACAGATGTATTTGTTGGTAAATTAAAACAAGAATGTATTGTTTTAAGGAAACGCAATTCTTTTAACATGAATCCAAAACTAATTAAAACATTTTATTCTTCAATGATCTGCAGTGTTTTAAGTTTTGCCCTCATCTTTTGGGGAGGTAATATTAAAAAAACAAGGCAAAGGCTACAGTGGACAAAATAGTAAGAAAAGCAAGGGAGGGGGATACTAGGTAAGAAACAGGACGACCTAGACACATTGTTCCAACGGCGTCAGGCATACACATTGTTAGAAATCATAAAAGATTCCATCATCCACTGCTTGAAGAACATAACTGAAGACAGGTAGAGCTTAAAGACAAAAGAACAGCCAGACACTCTGTTGGAGAAGATAGTCAGTTCTAATATAGTTGTGCAGTACCTCAGAGGTCGCACGATTCGACCGCCTAGTAGTAGTAGTAGTAGTAAGTAGTAGTAGTAGTAGTAGTAGTAGTAGTAGTAGTAATAGTAGTAGTAGTAATAATTGTAGTAGTAGTAGCAGCAGTAGCAACAGCAGCAGCAGCAGTAGTAGCAGTAGTAGCAGTAGTACTTTTATAACAGTAGTAGTAGTAGTAGTAGTAGTAGTAGTAGTAGTAGTAGTAGTAGTAGTAGTAGTAGTAGTAGTAGTAGTAGTAGTAGTAGTAGTAGAAAGTAGCAGAAGCAAACAGCGAATAGTTTTTAAAATGCCCAGAATATAGGTATAGTGCAGCTAAAAAAATCTGCAAAACAATAAAAAGGACGAAAGCTTTCGGCTTTACGCTTTCATCAAACACAAAAAATAGATCAAGAAACAACACAAATATAACAGCAACATACTGATGAACAACACAAAAACTCAAAAAGGTAGAAAATCTAACTATGTACTCTTTTCACCTTGATCTATCTTATCGATTTATCTGTTTATATGGCTTTATAGATAAATAACGCACAGTGAATGTGCCCTCTTAATAAAGTTGATAATGGCGTTGTAAATGATATAGGCCTACACTCAATAAAAACCTCATTGAGTATGTCATAGTTATTAAGATTGAATGTTTTGAAGACTCTGAATATCTTTTAAGCCTTTGTTCATCCGAGTATTAATTCAAATTGTGTGACTGTTCTTACCAAGTTTTGTTAATTACCGTGATTTGTTAATTTTTTGTACATCTCTTTCTCTTTTTTGTTTGGTACAGCCCTCCGACAACAAGGTGTTCTCAAGACTATTCTGCAATCTCACAAGTCCTCTTCGGACAGGGCGGAAAGGAAAAGATGAGACCTTGAAACTCACCCAACGAGGGCGAACCGTCTTTACCTCCCTGGCGCGCCTTCGGTCAGCCACCGAATCTTCTATCTTTGTAGTTATGCTGTTTTAGATTAGCCCTTTTTCCTTCTCTGCATATTTCTCTCTCTCTCTCTCTCTCTCTCTCTCTCTCTCTCTCTCTCTCTCTCTCTCTCTCTCTCTCTCTCTCTCTCTCTCTCTCTCTCTCTTCTCTCTTACTATCTTTATTTATCTGTACGTCTGCCTATGTAGACAAAGAGCGTTTATAGCAATGACAAAAATAATTACCCAGTTTTTCCTTTCTGAGCTTTTTGATTCCTAGGTAAGAGATTATGTTGTCTAATCAGACAGCTCCAAACAGTGACCGCGGGCCTTGCTTGTTGACATTCCACACCAGGAAACGTTTCGCTTTGTACCTCACACAATGTTGGGAATATCTCTGTTCCACCGATTTAGTGATGTTTTAGTTATAACCTTGAAATTTCTTCTTCAAACATTAAGCACGGGGCGAACAGTTTAAAAAAATGTACGATCTTTACGATCTTTATTAGAAAGTATATATTTACTTGTCTCTCACTGTGTGAGAAACATTATTAGAGAGTGACTTACCCTAGGGGAATCTGAGGTAGAGAAAATCTTTTTATGTACCTATGGCTTAATATGACTAATAAATGTATTTGAAAAGTGAGCAAATTAAAGAGTTTTTAATAGTTGAAAAAAAGAAAGTTTCATTACAAATATCTTATAGATTTCGATGAGTGCTGAGACAAAGTACTTGCAGTCACTTGATCATATAACTTTCCTCATTATTTCTCATTAGCCTTACGTTCTTATTTGACTTTAATGAAGTTATCTTCGCGCAAATAAGGATATTTTCTGAATAAAGATGATATGTGTGCAATGAAGTTTTCTCAGCAAAGATTAGAGACGGTTGTAAAAACAAAACTATCTACGTTATCACCGAGATTGTGCTGAATAATACTGAAGATTTAATTTGATGAGTTATTTGTTTTTCAAAATGAAATCCTTAAGACGGAAGGATAAAAACTCTCTCCAAGCCCTTTCGCTTCTTAATTAGAAAAAAGTCTCGGAATTTTCTTAAGTATTAAACAGGGGGATATGGTAGAAAACATATTATAATTTAGAAATTACGAATTTTAATATTTGTTCGAAAATGAAGTTATTAATTCAGAGTTTTTGTATAGCATTCTTGTCCTTGCCCAAGATGTTTAATGAATGACAGGGGTATGATAGCAACCAAATGATAAGTTTCATTAGGTCATAAATTAATAAGACTGATATTTGTTCTTTATTATTAATGATTTGTACAACACCCGACCAATCCTTACTCTATGGAAGGCTCAGAGTTTAAAATGTTAATGACTACATATTTTTTTAATTATTGACATTACGTGCTTGTATAATATTTACATGTAAAGTAAAAGGAACAAGTTAAATTATACAGAATTTGAAAACTTAATCATCATGAATTGCAGGCAAGAATATTATAAGTAGTTCGAAATAAACTTTTTAATTCTTTGGAAGAAGTTGTTTTAAATGCGCGCAAGAAACAAGCATTGCATATGAGTATTAGAAAATACCAAACAATTCAGCTTTTCAAATCTCTACAAATACTAATTCCTTATAGATTAGCTTAAGAAGAAAAGGTGACGATGGATTTTAATTCCAACATATTAAATGTAACACTTGAACCCCTCGTGAAGGATATACCTGGAAGTACTTATCAGCAAGAATATGCACTTCTCTTACAATCTCGCATTCCTTTTGGCCAGTGTTACTTTTCGCTGGGCTTCTGTCAAACGCAACAAATGTAGTCGTCTTCCTTAAAGTTGGCGTTAAAGACAGCGTTTCTACTTTGCTCTTAGCACTCTCCATCTCAGACTTCATTTTCCTCAGCGTTTTCAGCCCAACAATTCTTAGAGCTAGTTTTTCTCACTTCGGAACTTATCAGAATTCCGCTCTAGGTGTTATACATTACCTATGTTATGGGCCAGCATTTACCTTTTATGACTATTCAGCGTACATATCTGTTTTTCTTGGTGTTACAAGATGTGCTTGTGTAGCGATGCCTCTACGTTTTAAATCTGTATTCACAGTTAAAAGAACTGTTGCTGCAGTGCTCATCCTTTTTTGTTTAGATGTGCTTTTCCACTTGCCAGTGTTGACCGCCTTCCGACTTGGTTGGGTGCGGGATCCATTAACAAACACTACATCGTTATCTTTAGTGAGGGACAGTTGGGAGGTGTTTGTATACAAGCTGAAAATCAACGACACACTCAATAAAAATTCGATCCCCATTGTCACGTTCATCATCATGATCGCCTCTGTTGCTCTATTAAGTTTCAAACTTTTCGAGTCCTCTAAGGTGCGCTCACGTCCAACCACCGAAGCCACACCAAGCAAATCAGTCGGGGCAAAACAGACGCCTTCCCATAAACTGTCACCTAAAGACGTGAAGGTTGTACAATCAGTGGTACTGGTGTGTTCTATCTTCATAATGGTCCAGCTTCTGTCTCTGACATACACTATAATGCGTTCATCTTGGTCAGAATTTAATGGAAGTGGAAGCATGCGATATCTTGCAAGCATTTTCTTAAAAGTAGATTATACTTTTATGATGATAAATGCATCGATCAATATTTTTGTGTATTATAACTACAATAGCAAATTTAAGTCGTGCATTCGCTTACTATTCAATTTAAAATAAAGATTTCAGTAAAGACGTATTGTATTTATTCTAACGAAATCATGTATAAATAAGCATGTCTTTTTTGTTTATAGATGTATTACAGTAACTTATTAAACCAGAATCAAGACTTAGATTCATTTTTTTTTCAGGGATTGCAACAAATTTTTTTAGGTTCAAGTTTTAGATGCGACTAAATGTAAGATGATGTCACCTTAGACTGTTATCTTAGAGTTTACACACTAAATAACATGTGTGGTTCTTTCATCTCCTATTACTACTTCTAAAAGCTCAGTGCTAATACCTAAGGCCTATTTTATCATGCTAGCCATTTTAACAATCGAGCATTCTGCATAGGTCACACTCTCCAGTCCTGAGAGTATAAGTGAATTATTAAGTACAATGCTGCCTAACTACTGATGAGAGTGTCTCGAGGTTTAAAAAAGAACAACATCCAACATATCTCGTAAATAGGTAGGCTCCACACAGGAGGGACTCAGTTAATAGAAAAGAAAGTTAAACTTAAAGTTTCCAACACCATTATTGGCTAACTTTATAAAACTGTCAAAGGAGCAATAGTATAAGCGATTGTAAAAAAACCATGAACAAGAGAGGACAAATGAAAGGAGAACGTTTATAACTTCAAGAAGGTAAGTTAACGATAAACGTTTAAGAGGTCGAGCTATTAAAAAGTTCATGGTTCATGCCTGGAACAGTCACAAATATGCCTAGAAGAAAACGGTCACAGAAATGCCTAAATAGTCAAGGTAAAAGAAAATTGTCGAGAAGAGAATGATCACCGAAACAAAATGGTTAGATAGTCAGCCAACGCACGTGCCAAGGGAAAAATCCAACTCCAAAGCAAATGTATACATCCGCTGACAAGAACTATACATTATCTCTACTTATAACTTTGTACCAGACTCCAAGACTGTATCGCATAATTAATCCGGACACAATCTAGACAAATGGCGACGGACCACAAGTTTTTATGAGATCAACTTTGTAAATTATCAACCCAAAAGCCGGCATAGTCTCCTACCAAAGAGTTCCCCAATACTATAAATTTCCCCCAAAGATCAGCGTCGACCGATAACAGACTGTATCCACATCCGACGGGATGCTCGACTCATTTCCTCGATCAAAGATTCCCATCTCAAAGATGTCCCAAACCTAAAAGATGACCGACTGAGAACTAAGAAAAAAGTTCGTTACATCCTGGTGAACTTAGTTCCTTTCGATCAAAGACGCATCTAAAGTTTACCAAAATTTCTCAGAGAGCTCACAATCAAAGTAATCGTCGCACTTCCCACGCCGGCAGAGGTCAAGCTATCTTGGGGTCATATGCATTTTATGAATCCTATGTTCAGCTGGCCAGGAACAAAAGATCCATAATCGTTTCTCTACAAATGTTACATAGAATTACAATTAAAAAGATGATAGATATACATTATTTGATAGATTAAGATGTGACGACTCTGCTTTTAGCGTTATATTTGTTGAGGATAACTAACTATCGAGTGTTATCATCCATTTCAAATAAATCCAACTCATACTTTTTCATCTAGATTTACATTTAATCATACAGAATATAACCACCACGGTCTTATGATATCGCTGAAATTGCTGTAAAATCAATGAATCTACTTCAAAACAGTTTTTGATAGCTGAAACAAATCGCTGACCAGGTCAAGCATATCATTGATATGGCAATTTGTATCTCTGGCTTCAATATAAAAGATATTTGTTGAAAGCAATAGTACAATATTTGAAACTGAAAATAAGAAGCAAATGTACCCAAAGGTGAACATATTAGAAGCAAGTATTATAACGTTATAAAATATGTATTTGTTTGGTTTTTATTCTGAATACATACGATGGGTGTAGAAAATTTTGTATAGAAGTTGTAAAATCCCTCTAATTTCAAAAGGCAATATTATTAATCAATACTAGCTTTAAACAATCTCCTTGATCCATGGCATAAGAAGGAACTAGAAAATTTTAGCTTTTCAATTGATGTTTGAAATTGGCAATGGTACTCAAATTTTTGCAACTTGCAACGTTGGTGAATATACAACAATCTGTGCAGCGCAAGCTTCGTCAATTTATTCCTGCTTGATCAACTGCACGATGTTTCGACTGCACTTTCTTTTGTGTATTTCCATACTTGGAAGTAAATGCATGGGACATATTGTTTTATGTATAAATAGCTGACTGCACAGGATTTGCCTATAATTTGATTAAAAATCTTTTGGTTTCCGCAGTCATTCTGATATTAAATACTTACAGATTCTAACAAGAACAAAAATAGTCCTCTGAAATACACCATTTAAGAAAAAGACAGGGAAGCGCAGTCCTAGAAAACATTTTTTTACGCCAAGCCTCAATTTAATACATTCTATTAAAGCATTATAAAACACTGTGCTAATGACAAAGCGCACTCCACTACTGCCCCCTCCCCCAAAACACAAAAACAACCTTTCCGCCCCCCCCCCTATTAAATAAGATAAAATAAAATCAACAAAGTAAAAACTGTATGGTAATAAAGCTGAAACGATTTTTTTCGTTAACGGTCCATTGACTGTATATTCAGCAAAAAAAAAAACAACAAAAAACGGTCCAGTGCATTCTATTGCAAAGCATGGCGCGTGATATATTTCGTTGTCAAAAAGAAGCAAAGAAATTGTTGAAGATAGATTTGGATAAACCTTCACTTAGGCTCCTTCTTCTCCCATATTGCTTGTCAAAAAGACAGGTGGCTCTCTTCGTTTTGGAAAAGACTTTGATAAACTGAATGTCATCTCTAATGTAATATTCTTCCTCCTGAGACATTTTTGCTCCACAGTCTGACCCTATTATATTTTTGTTATATGATCACTCTAAAGCCTATTGGCAAACCTACATGTACTCTGGTAGCAGACACCCTACAGCCTTCCAGACACAATTTTAATTTTGATTTGTTATAATTATGCTCCTGCAATTTTTTGTCGGCTCATATAGAATAGCTCAAAAGGACAAACCATTGTTACTGTTTGACTCCCAAATGTTAATATGCAAATATGTATGATAATGATTTGCCAATTTTTCTGCATTCTTAACAGAGCTATCTACTGCATACTTCTTTGCTTTAAAATCTAGTGTTTAATTGTAGATGGCGGTTAATATAAGGATTACAGAGAATGAAAGAATGACTTTCAAAATGTTATTTGTACCGGCAACTTAAAGTACGAGTCGGCTTTACGTGAATTGTAATTGTTGTGTGAGTGCGTTGTCAATGTTTTAGGGTACATGATGTAGCATATTTAGAAGCTATTATAAACTGAAAATCGTCATACTCGGGCCTAGATGCCAGTGTGTTACATGTCACTTTGCTCTCCATGAGCCAATGAACAGGGAGGAAAGGATTTTGTATCTTTGGCTCTATGCATTGGTTTTCGATGCTCGTTGGTGTTACATACCCGTTGTTCCGTTAATTATTTGACCATCTTAAAATTTTCATGCAGCTGCCTCAATCTAAGTGCCTGTTTCTTAAATTGTAAAATCTTCAGTAACATACATTGCACAGTATAGTTGACATAAATTCTGAGCATTAAACGTGTGTTTAAATTCTTTGTTTTTAACATGGCTTTCAAAGGGTAAAAATGTGGTAAAGTAGAGTTTCAGAATTTATTTCTCCAGCCTCATGTCCTAACTGCAAAGCACTTTGAAGCAAGTCACTTGATCAGTCATTCAGCTTGTGCAATTAATGCAAATTTTCAAAAAAAATTCTTATTTGGAACTGTTAAAATTCTTCTCCTTCTGAAACAGACTTCTAGCATTGGATTATTGATCAACGGGGCCCACGACTCATTCTTCCGGATTATATGCTTTTCTATTCGCATAAGGTACACAGATGACTCCATTTCTTTTATATGTCTCATTAGGAAAGTCTACTAATGTTTAAATTTTTGTTTAATCAAAACAGGAAATAAAACGCAGACGACCCAGTTCATGCAGCCATAAAAGGATTTTTTCAAAAATATCTTTAAAGTATGACACGTTGTTATTACAAGTAAACACTTTCATATCAACTTCGGAAAAAGATATATAAAATGTAAAACTTATGACTATGCAACTATTTTTTCATTATTCGAAAATTCTTGCTTACAAAAGTCTAAAATCCATAAATTAAAAATCAGCTTTGTGCATCTGTAGCGAAGATGTGTCCAACGAAAATTTGAAGTTGTGAAGTCAGTTGTCGACGACGTTAACGCAGTGAAAGAATAAGTCCTACGTCGTACGCTAGACCACAACTAATGGAAAATGTGAGGACAGACTACGGAAAAGCTCGGGATACTGTACCTTCGCTGCTGAAAGCTAAATCACTAATCCGACACAGGGTACTGCTCGCAGATATTTTTGCTATTTCCACTTAAAGCTTCTACGTAGCCAAAATAAGACATTCCTCCACTCTGACTGGCCATTGGATGTCACCAGCTAATGTTCTTCAGGATGAGACTATAGGAAACGTATGGCGTCTTGCTTCTGAGGATATTACAGCGTTGTCAGAGTTTTGAGGGCTCAATATTTTAAACTCTGAAAGTCGTATGTATTGTGGAGGTGGATCAGTACAACTCTGGGAGTAAAATCTTATAGCTCAGCCAATTTTCACAAATGACCCTCCAGCACTGATGCATCCCAACACCCTCAACGAATCTTCATTATGTAATTCATCAGATCCAATAATGTTAAAGCTTCAATTCTACCCACATGCAGAAAGTTCTAGTTTGTTTTTGTTTTTTTGTAACCATAAATGACACAAAATTGTAAGCGATTTAAATTATTAAATTTAAATACTTGCTAAAAGTAATCCTCCTTAAATCGCATATGAAAAAAGGTAACAAAAGTTGTTAAGCTCGATGTTTGGAATTCATTCTTGCTTTTACCAGTCTTAGCTAGATATAGACTTAAGGTAACATGTAAAATTTTGGTTTGCAGCCTTCGAGTTTTATCCTTTTATTGCAGTGTTGAACTTCAAACATTTATGCACTATCCACAAGTCTCTAAATGCTGAAGATATAGAACCAGATACAACATATCAGACATTACATATTTTTAATTCTTAGGTTAGTTTTTGTGTGCTTAGCCATCCTTTTACTCTTCCCTTATAACTTTGAGCCCATCTCTGAATAAAGCCGAGTAAAAAGCTAATAATTAGAAATCGTGATAAGTTCACTGACGCCTACTTTTCCAATCTTAAACCTTTATTTCAAATTCAGTAGCGAACGAAAAACAGATTTGAATTTGCTGTTATAGTTATAGTATACAAAAATATTTAAGGATGCATTCATCATCATGAAAGTCCATTCCACTTTAAGACACATATAGGCAAGATATCTCAAGCGACCGTTAGCGTCAAACTCTTAAGAAGATGAACGGACTGGAGTATATATCAGAGATGGGAGCTGGGCCGTTATAAAGATAGAACACACCAGGATCACTGACTGTATGACCTTCATGTCTTTAATTGACAGTTTATGTGAACTGATCTGCTTTGTTTCGGATGAGTTACCGTAGAGGCATTGCTACACAAGCACATCTTGCGACACCAAGAAGTACGGCGATATACGCGGAATAGTCGTAAATGGAAAATGCTAGCCAAAAACATAAAAAGTGTACTACATGCAAATCGGAAATTTGATAGGTTCCGAAACGAGAAAAACTTTCCCTTAGGATCGTTGGACTGAAAAAGCTAAGGAATATGAGGTCTGAGACGGAGAGAGTAAAACGTAAAGTTGAAACGCTGTCTTTAACGCCGGCTTTAAGGAAGACAACTATATTCGTTGTGTTTGAAAGTAGACCAGCAAAAAGTAAAACTGGCCATAACGAATTAAAAACAGAAGAGATCAGTTGAAACTCTCGTTGATAAGAATAATTGAAAAAAACATTTACTAATGGTATCAGAGACACATATAATCTGGTGGAGTTGATGTCCATTATCAATTATTCTTAGAGTTTAAAATTCTCTATAAAGCATTGATATTTGTACTTGACGTTTTGGTGTCCTTATATTCTCTTGAAATGCATGTTTTCTGCGTATATATTCAAAAGATACCTGAATAACTTTTTTCATTTATGCTACGTTTTATGCGATGCTTTCTTTTTAAAGTATGACTACCTTTGAAATGTCAATTTAATTACACCTCTTACTTCAACAGGTCATGCACATAAATTATCATACACTCGTAGGAGATTTTAAAGTTTGTCTTTCATTCAATGTCTTTTGAAATTTTTAAATAAGGTGTAAAGAAGATAAAAGTATTTTCAACTGTCTTACTAAAGATTTAACTTTGGAAAGCAAAAATTACCAGCCAATTATAGCGTAAGAAGCACATGTCAGGACCAGCTTAGTGAGAACAAAAATCTCAGGACTTTTGCATAAGGACTTTCATTACTTTGGAAAGAAAACATGAGCTTATTTGCACAAAGTCAACTTTATATATCATTAAAAGAAAATGTGGAGCGATTGAGAAATGATTATAGTAGTAATTTGGAAAACCATCCCGCATTATCTTGTCTGGTTGTTACAGTGAAATATTTAAAGAGCTTATTGAAATGCTTTTCTTTTTATATTAACATCTCTTTAGTTGACAAACAGTACGCTTGTAATATATTAAAGACTTGGCATTTATAATGGATTAGTCACGGGCATATCAAATTCAATTTTATATCAATTACCATTGGTGACACCATCGCACCTACTAAAACGAAGTTTAGCAACTGCATTACATTTCACAGGAAATGTCTTTCTCCTGCACTGGGAACAAGCTTGTTAAAGATCTAAAAGATTATGTACTTCTTTATCAAAGAGTCCACTCTTTTCTTTTAGGAAAATGTTTTAAAACAGTGTGCAAACACTGTCTACAGTTGTGTGATGAGATAAAAATTTATCAGCTCTTGACTCGGAATCATGGCTTATAGGGGCATAGCCAGTGTTTTTTAAATTATTTATTTATTTATTTATTTATTTATTTATTTATTTATTTATTATTATTATTATTATTATTATTATTATTATTATTATTATTATTATTATTATTATTATTATTATTATTATTATTATTATTATTATTTGTATTAATATCAACGTTCTGTTAACCACCTGTTGAACACTCACAATCATATATAGAGAGAAAAAGAGAGAGAAAGAAAGAAAGAGAGAGAGAGAGAGAGAGAGAGAGAGAGAGAGAGAGAGAGAGAGAGACCGACAGAGAGACAGACAGACAGACAGACAGACAGA
>JAWDGP010000188.1:915000-986179 GCA_033675545.1 Elysia crispata | reverse complement strand
AAATTGCATAAGTCAAAACAAAAAGTTATATATGTCATAAATAATATTTGCATCCATAATTTCACGTTGTCCTCTCGGACACATTGCTGAAATTAGGTATCTAGAGTTGTTAAATTAGAGATAATTGAATTGATATTTATGTTCTGAATGTAGTTCTAGGCCTAGATTCTAAAAACAATTTTTTCTTAAATAGAGAAGAAAAAAAAGATTTGGATCCAAAATTTCTTTCCAGATTAAAGGTCTGGCCAAAATTGATCTCTGGGCATGGACTAGGATCTAGATCCGCACATCCTGCTAGAATGAAATTTCGGATATCGGTTTTTTATAAATTGGCTGAAAACCTCAAGTTTGGAAAAGTATTTTTATATATCACTTCTAATACAAATGATCACACACCAATGTTGCCAGAGAAATTCAATGTATTGAGACCTGACGGTTCTAAAAGAATGGCACATTCAGTCGCTTTTGGGCCCTGTCCAATAAAAGCTGTTTGCTTGTAAATTAATGAATTTCACAAACAAGAATTATTCGGCTGGAAATCTACAACGTTGAATACGTCTACGAATAGGCGCTAGTGTGTGGTCGATGAACAAGCCCGCATTAAAAATGTCAAGTTCTATGCAAAAAGAAAAAAGGGCTACTTGCTTTACATTAGTACCGTTACACAATAGACCTACATTGATTCTAAACCGCAGATTATAATTACAAGCAAGTGTGAAAAAGTGAACAGAGGCCTGAAGTTAACAACCGACTTTGAAATTAAATCAACAGCTTTAATGAATTTGTTCACGTTTACTTGTATTAATAAAAAGGGGGAAGACCAAAATTAATACAGAGGCAGTGATCTCAGCATTTCAAAAGTTACACATCTTCAAAGAACGGAACACTTTATCGTTCAAAAGGAATTTCAGAGTAAAAACCTGGCATCATTGTTCCATTTCCGAATTGAGATTTGGTGTACATATATATATATATATATGGGGGGGGGGGGGGGGGGGGGGTTCACTTAAGTAATACATCAAAAAATAAATTATTCATCAATGAAGCCGACGAAAAAAATGAAAAAGAAAAGGCAAAGTGTTTTTTGTTTTGTTTTGTTTTTTTTAACTTTTCTTTATTTGTTTTTGTTTTGTTTTGTTTTGTTTTGTTTTTTAAGAATAAATAATTTAGTTCTGCAAGTTACAACTACATGTTACATGACACATGTTCTTTCATACTCAAATTCGGAAACATTCAATTCTTGAAGACATTTAATTTTGTTTTAAATTAAATAACGAACGAAATTAAGACCGGTACTTAGAATTATAGCTAGAAATAAACGAATATATTAACAGATGCATTTGACAGATAAAACGTGTAGCTCTGTATCACTGCAGCGCAACCAAGTTTCTTAGCCTTCCTGTTCTGTTAAATTCGGGATAAAATTCTACAAATGCAGTATAGAGAAGAGTTGGTAGTTGGGCTATGATGTAAATAGAGCACAATTCGTGATCACAGACTGTACCACACGGGTATCTTTTGGAGACAGTTTTGCATCCCGTGTGGCTTGAGCTGTGTGACTGTTGGATGCTTCATTAGAGTCGGGAATTCTGTTTGATTGTGAACGGTTTGATGACTCCAAGAGTTTGAACCTCAACAGAGCTGCACAAGTTACCAAAATAATAAATGAGGCCACTTAATCAGTGCGTTTTTTTATTAATAGTATCGCTTTAACCCCTTGCTTAAATAATATCACTTCGAGAGGATCTGTCACTAGTACAGTCAAATATGATGTGTTCAACTTAGGTTCTTTAACCTAACCGAGTTTAAACAGAGAAAGTGTAGGTATGTGGAGAAGCACACTTATTCCAAACAGGACAACCACAGAAAGAACAGTCCTTTTTCTTGTAAAAGTCAATTTAAAGCGAAGAGGCATTGCAACACAGGCACATCTCGTTACTCCAAGGAATACAGATACGTAGGCAGAAAAATCATAGAATGTAAAGGCTGGCCAGAATGATAAGTGGCGTATGTCACTCCAAACTCGGCTTTTTATACGATCCAAGCAGGGGGAAACTATGCCTCAATATTGTGGGGGAAACCAAGCTGAGAAAGATAAGCCATCCTTCGATATAGACAGCGTTAGCAGTAGAATGGAGACACTGTCTTTGACGCTAGTTTTTATGAAAGTTATGATATTTAACGTGTTTGTGATTACCCCTACGAAAAGTAATGCAGGCCAAAGCGGCCGCTGATATGTCATGATGAGCTCATACTCTCTTTTGCAGAATATTGGAAAGACTCTTCGATATAAATGTTTGCAGAATTGTTGTTTGCCATCACTAAAATTCTCACCGCGTACAATAATCAATTTCTTCTTTGGAATTATTTTTTTCTCCTCGAAGAATGTTCTTCTTTCCACTTAACAGGAGACACGCTTAATGCCTTTTTTTGTTCCTTGAGTGTCAACCCTGGATAAAGAAGTAATAATAATAATAGTTACTACTGCTACTACTACTACTACTACTACTACTACTACTACTACTACTACTACTACTACTATTAATTTTACGACCGAAATGACGACGACGATGACGACGACGACGATCACTACTACTACTACTACTACTACATTAATATTGCCATTACTACTATTGTTACTACTACTACTATTGGTTACCATTATTATTGAGCTAATATTATTATCATTACTATTATTAATATTATTATTACTTCTACTGCTACTACTACAACTGGTATTATCATTATTATTATTAGTGGTTTAGTATTACTTTTAGTAGTAGAAATAGTAGTAGTAGTAGTAGTAGTAGTAGTAGTAGTAGTAGTAGTAGTAGTCGTCGTCGTCGTCGTCGTCGTCGTCGTCGTCGTCGTCGTCGTCGTCGTCGTAGTAGTAGTAGTAGTAGTAGTAGTAGTAGTAGTAGTAGTAGTAGTAGTAGTAGTAGTAGTAGTAGTAGTAGTAGTAGTATTGTTATTATTATTATTATTATTATTATTATTATTATTATTATTATTATTATTATTATTATTATTATTATTATTATTATTATTCATTATTATTATTATAACCAGCTGAAAACCCCGTTTTCTGAAGTGTGTATATGTATTACTGGTATTTATATATTTACTCTCGCCTTACAATGTACTAATATGATCCAGATATGTGCCTTCTTTCTATACATCTTTACCTAGAATCCAGATACCTCGATATTTCTTATTCTAAACACAAAATTAACATGCCGAACTTAAATCCTTTGGGAATAAAGGAAATCGATCGATTCTATACTGTTCTGTTAGATTTTAAGATCCTTTAAAACGCTGTTTAGAAATCTTTGGAATTTTCGCATAAATCGCATTAAAGTGTAGGCTACTGCCTTTGAGGACATTCGAGCCGTGCAGTCATTTACACCTTCGTGATATTGAATGTTTAAAAAAATCCTGATATTAGATTTGGATTTAACAAAATTATTACTTAAGCTTGGTGTGGTACTTCCAGATCCATGTAGATGTGCATCCTAACTTTAATTGATCTGAGTCTAGCTGTTGTAATACCTAGATTAAGAGCCGATATCCGAGCAACTTTTTTAGATTCTTTATTATATCTCACTATAACGTAAAATCTAGATCTAGAATTATTTCAGACGGTTTTTACATCTGTCGCCGCCTATAGCGCGCGTAATTTCAGTTTTATTCCTGCTATCTCGCCCCGCTGTACTAACAGGAAGCAGTTTGCACATTCACATTTTTCGGCGTTTAGTACTAATCACAGTCATGTTTGCCTTTGATTTTTCCAGAAAAGAACTATTTTTGATGAAAATAATATTACCACTCCAATCTTATGGACAATTTACACACTCTATGCCAAATTTGCCGTTCCCAGGTGGTCTTAGGAATGCTCGGTTAGATGGTCCTCATTTTTAGCCTAGCTCCATTATATATAGATTATTATTATTATTATTATTATTATTATTATTATTATTATTATTATTATTATTATTATTATTATTATTATTATTATCATCATCATCATCATCACCATCATCATCATCATCATCATCATCATCATCATCATCATCATCATTATTATTATTATTATTATTATTATTATTATTATTATTATTATTATTATTATTATTATTATTATTATTATTATTATTATCATCATCATCATCATCATCATTATTATTATTATTATTATTATTATTATTATTATTATTATTATTATTATTATTATTATTATTATTATTATTATTATTATTATTACAATTAATATTATTAAGTTTTATTATACTTTTAATATTATTTCTTACAGCTTTTTCAACGATTTACAACAACTTCTTTTATGTTCCCATTTCTTACTATAGCTTTCAGTTTCTAAATACACTACTTTTCAGAGATTCAGCCATGCATAAAATTGATTACAATATTGATGCCATTTATTTGTACTGCTACTTCATACACCCTCTAGTTGTCCCGCACCTTTTTTTTTCCTAAGTGATGTCTTTATGCCAATCATTAGCTAAAAGATTAGAAGTCTCGAAAGATCCTAAATAAAAGACAAATGCAGTAAAATTAATGTTACTTCTGGTGTTACACATACAAGTCAGAACGATATTATTAAGAGTCAAACACCAAGCCACCAGTTATAAACTTGCGGCTCTACAATTAGCTGAACGTATTGTTGTAGTGGTTACCTCCAATCTCATACTATAATACAAGAGAACTACATTGTTTAATCTAGATTTCTTTTCAAATTAAACAAAAGTTTGCATTTGTTAGATTATATTTCCATTATTTGCCTTTTGAGGTATTTCTTTAGTAATTATGAAATTATAATTATGGGTTTTAAAGCCCGTACAGTGTACTGAACTAACTTGTTAAAAAAAAGATTAAAAGAAAGCAGCTAAGACTCTTTGTCTGTGCCACCTATAACAGTGACTCATTTACTCTCGCTGTTTACCTAGGCCGACATAACGAGCTCAGGCTAATAGTATGATAGGCATTTACGCGCCGCCATAAATTGGAGCTTTGACATTAAATTTGCACGATGTATAATCGCAATACCGTAAAATTTAAAAAGGGAAAAAAAATCATTGAAACCGTTATCACTCTCCTCTTAAAGAAGCATATTATCTCCTCATTAGGTTCATATCCACAAAACTAGTCTAAATAACTAGTACTTTCTAGACAATTATTCGATAAGAATATCGTTCACAATTAGAGTTAGATGTAGAAATGTCTATTTCATTTCTGTGTTGAGACTCTTATAAAATGTACCCAACTCTACCTTAGAAACTTGCCATTTTCAAGAAGCCATCTCTGTGAAAAAGGAATAGTAATGGTGAGCTATGAATCGTAGATCGATGTAGAAAAAGTTCACTGGCTTTCAAACTAACATCTACGATCTGATACTATCTACGTGTCGATATCCCTAGCTGCATTCCTATTTAATGACCTATTGATCAAATAATCCATCTATATGTCTGTGTACTATATTAATTTATCATATAACTTTCAATCTATCTATCTGTCTCTCTGTCTCTCTCTTATATATATGTATGTATATATATATATATATATATATATATATATATATAATGTGTGTGTGTGTGTGTGTGTGTATTTTTTTCCCTTCATTTCAATGTATATCTCCACTTCTCGTACCCCGGTATTCTCTATGTCACTTCTAGAGCTTTTTTTTCCATCTTAAATTTTCTGCCCTCCAAATTACTCTTTCATGTACAAATTTGATTATACAAATTTTATCCTTTTCTTGCTTTATCTAGTACTTGTCTACTTGTATTTCTTCCTCCGTCTCTCTCTCTCTCTCTCTCTCTCTCTCTCTTTCTCTTTCTCTCTCTCTCTAAATCTCTCTCTCTCTCTCTCTCTAAATATATCTATCTCTAACTCTAACTCTCTCTTCTCTCTCAGTCTTTCTACCTCCCTCTCTTTCATTCTCTCTCTCTCTCCACCCTCTCCGTCTCTCTCTCTCTCTCATTCTCTCCACTTGCCTCTCTCTCTCTCTTTTCTGTTTTCTTTTCCGCTCTGCATTTCTGATTTAAAGGAGTGCCTCTACTTGACTGCTTTACAAAATCACTTGCCTGAGTGCACATACCCAACTTTCACTCGTTATGTCTACGAATTGCCAGTGATCATGAGGGTTCAAACTGTTGCCACGAAGAATGCAGGATCTACCTTGCAAGCTCGTCTAAAGAGGCTGGGCTCCCTAACTGCATTAGAGCAAGTTTTGAAAAACTTTATATGCTTGCATTAGGCGAGTTAGATAGCTAGATCTAAAGCAAATACATAATTATTCTACTAAAAGAAAGTTTTGTTCCAAATTCTTTTTCCACCTTTGGAAAGACCCAGATTAAATCAAGACAGTGCACTTAGGTGTAAAAAGGATAAGACTTCACAGCTTGGAAGACTTAACAAGGGAAAAAAAGCCTACTCTCCACATTCTTTTTCCTGTCCTGACAAAAAAGAACCCTTTGCAAATTTTTGCTTTTTCAAAGATCGATGGTCCGCCGCCACGTATGTAAAGCAACTTCAAAAGGTATATCTGATGTTTGAAAGCTGTAACTAAAGTATAATGGTATTCTTGTTTTGTAAGTTTTTTACTCTTGATGGTACTTCAAGTGCACATCTATTATGATTTGAAATTAAATGCAATCCTAATAAACCTACTTAAGCTTTTGATACTGGTGCATGGCATTACATTTATAGAATATTGAAAATCAGATTAATATTCTTTAGTTTTATCCAGAAATAGTATGCTTTCCAAGTCTCAACATTGATCAAGAATGGCTTTTTCAGGTCTTTAACTCAAAAGATAATTTTTCCAAATCCTGAAAATTGATGTATCCATGGATAAAAGGATTTGGTGGTGAAGATTCTATTTAATCCCAGTAGTGATATGGCCTATGCACTTACACTGAGCTTTGTATCGACTTACCTACTAGGAGTCCGAAACCAGTCTTCAATAATGTTTCTAGTTGGTGCGTTGCGTGAAGGAAAAATAACTCTTGACGCAGATGCAATGCTCAAAAAAAAAAGCAAACACCAAAATGCGACTTTTAGAAATTTTTGCAGGGAACGAGCAGCTATTATATATCCATTAGTTGATAAATATTAATTGAGAATTATTGTAAAATGTTGTTTTCCCTCAGCTAGATGCTGGGCAGATGTTGCTTTTGTTTTCAAGCGAATAATTCGCTACAACTCTTCCCAGCGAGTTGCATTGAAATGGCATCTGAATTATGATGGATCTTTCCAAGTGGACAGGCCCGATTCAGACGAGAATTCTATTGTTTAATTTATATTGATGGAAATTATAAATGATAAAAATGGAAGCAAGTCTGTTCAGCTCTGATTTGTTGTTATTAACAATGTCCAGTGATGAAGTTCACTGAATTTTGAACTGCCAAGATCAGTATCCCAAGTAGTATAAAAAAAATTTAAAGAGGAGTTATGGATTTAGGCTAAAAAAATCATATCTCTTGCTTTTTTACTGCATAGAAACAATCACATGAAAAATAAATCTGTTTTAGTAAACCAGTCATCACATGACCACATCTCTCACTAAGACGTTGCGATTTACGGTGAAAACGTGTAAAACTAGAAAAGTAAACTTTATAAACGGATTTATTTACTTAGAAACCCAAACAACGGAGATCCATTCCTTGATATTCAAGGAGTTTCTTGGAAAAGAGCAGTCATTTTATCAGGTTTTATTTCTGTTTATGTCTACATTCTTCCGATTTTGTTCAATGATATAATTACATGTATTATAAAACATAAACAGGAAAGCAACTTTTTAGTATCAGTAAAGTTTTTCTTACTATGCCTTGAAAGAATGATAAGGTTGTTGTTATTTTAATTTTACATCATTTAATAAGCAACTTAACTTGTTTATGATATTTTTGTGGGTTTTTTTTTTAATTTCATTTTATTTGTTTATTTATTTTCTTCAATATTGTACTTTAGAATCTAAGTAATTTCATTCTCTCTCTCTTTCTTTCTCTCTCTCTCTCTCTCTCTCTCTCTCTCTCTCTCTTTCTCTCTCTTTCTCTTTTACTCTCTTTCTAAATGAGTTGAGTGTCACAACTTTAACATTTTAAAGGCATTTCCTAAGCTTTCTAAAAAAAGAAAAGAGAGAGAATACATAGTTCTTTTTTAAGAGAAAGATAAGCATAACTTTTGTTTTTCTCGAAAGATAGAAAAAAAAAGAGTTCAAAAAAAATTTTTAAATGCTTAATTACAATTTTTTTTTTTTTTGCCATCCAATGCTTAAAGATAGATCTCTTGATAGATTTATTTATTAGTTGGGTGGATGATGTTTGAACCGAGTTTATTTTACTTTAAAGAAATAATGGTGAAGTTCAGAAATTCGTAGAAAAACCTTTTCAAATATACATGTAGATAATACTTGGGCAAAGTTTTCTTGTTTGCGTTTTCAATGACTTCTGTTTCAGGCTTGAATCCAATAGCAAAAAAAGTGGACATAGAACTACGGCCTCCTTCAAAAAGAGTGTCAATCCTTTAAACCGCAAAGAATTATATTATTATGCTTTGCTTTCTCATTAAGATTAAAGAATACCTACATGCAAGGTTGGAAGAGAGAAAGAGTTACCAGAGAAAGAGAGAGAGAGAGAGAGAGAGAGAGAGAGAGAGAGAGAGAGAGAGAGAGAGAGAGAGAGAGAGAGAGAGAGAGAGAGAGAGATACTAGATAGAGAATCAGTCAAAGCAAAGACAATTCAAACCTCAACACTGCAATGTAGAAATCTCTTTCAAAAAGAACGAAACGATGTACAATCAAACATGCTAATCCCAGAGACACTGTTAAGGAAAGTTCAATGAATGTTCCTAGGGCGTGCAGTTTTCCACTCTGGTTCTGAACCAGCTCCTATTCATCCAACAGTGTGGATAAAGCATTGCCAATAATTTGAAAGAATAAAGGTCGAGATCAAACAGTTTTTTTTTAATATAATTCTCATTACCATGATATACAAAGTTATGAACAAGTGAAATTTTTTTGCTAAGAGAATTATAACACTGAACAGTTAACTTGCCTTAATCAAATGGTGTTAAAATGAATAAAATCTAAACAAATCTAAATACAAAGACATGATTGCCCTAAAAATGTGTCAGTTTTAAATTTCTATCCACTTGAAGAGTTCAACAAAAGGTAAGTTTAAGCGAGAGGAAAGCGGGCATTTATCTAATGTTTCAAAACAAGGGAAATAACCAAAAATTTCCAAGCCATGAGTAATCGCTTCCCCTTAAGCATAAAACAATAATATTGGTTAAAAAAATATGGTTAAAGTACATGTAGTGTCATACATGTATCAAAATAAGAGCACTTGGTCATTTGAAATCAAAGTAAGTAAGTGTGGTTGTGATTTAATAAGCTTTTAAGAGTGTCTCTTAAAAGCATCACAGATCTTGTGTTCATTTATTAAAGTTGGAGAGGGAGAGGGGGAGAGAGAGAGAGAGTGAGAGAGAGAGAGAAAGAGAGAGAGAGAGAGAGAGAGAGAGAGAGAGAGAGAGAGAGAGAGAGAGAGAGAGAGAGAGAGAGAGAGAGAGAGAGAGAGAGAGAATGAAATTACTAAGGTTCTAAAGTAAAATATTGAAGAAAATAAATAAACAAATAAAATGAAATTAAAAAAAAAAGAACACAAAAATATCATAAACAAGTTAAGTTGCTAATTAAATGTTGTAAAATTAAAATAACAACAATCTTATCAGACTGGGCAAGACTGGAAAGATGAGGCACTTAATTCACATACCAACAGCATAGGTTTTGCAGATATCAGGATCAACAATTCAATTATAATGAGTTCACTTAATTCAAAATAATTATATTTTCAAACCTCAGAAAACTACTCAGAACATGAATTGTAGAATATTTACAAAAAAATATCTAGAGACAGTTTTTGAGAGTATAAATCAACAGAGAGGTTTTTTTTATTACAATAAATTTTTTAGAGAATCTGTTTTTGCATGATTTGCTGCATGAGAAAATTACAACTGTAGAGAGTGAGGCTTTACCATAATGAAATTGCAAAGTAACTTTGATAAAAAAAAAATGGGATAGCTCATTCATATACCCTATTTATGAAAAAAAAGTAGTTAGAGACAGAAAGAATAAATAAACTAGCAATGTTTTCAAGAAACCATATTTGTACTACTTAAAACAAAATAAATATTATATCTAGATTAAAATATGTAAAATTTTAAATTCTCAATAATTAGGAGGGTGTTTAAACAAATCATATGATTCAATTTAGATCATGTGATAAAAGAAACAGCTGAGATAAACTGTTAGTTTCAAAATATGATATGATTGGATGTAGATATAATCTAGATAGATATATCTATATATATTTGAACAATGCAAAATTACAAAGAGGGCAAGTCTAGGCTATCATAAGAGCTAATCAGGGCAAGTAAGTGTTTCTCCTAATATGGATGGAAATATGATAATATTAAGTGCCCCAAAAGAGAAAATTATGGATTATAAAATAAATTGATGTTTTCGCTAAAGTTCCATGGATTGTGTTGCTTGTTCGCTCAGCTATGCCCTCACAGCTTCTTCCATTAATCCATCTCTTTAGCTCTTTATATATTTTTTCTTTTGCCTTGTAGAAAAAAGCCTTGTATTAAGAATAACAGGAAATAGGGCAGGTCAGGAAAGATGGGGCACTTAATTCACATACCATTGGTATGGGGTTTGCAGATATCAGGGCCAACAGCTTCAGTTGTAATGAGATCACATTCAGGAAAAAATTGCACTTAAGTAGATTGACTAGGGATCTTAGATGGGATTTGCAAATCTCAGAAAACTATCCAAATCATGAAATGTGGAATATTTATAAAAAAATATATGCGTATATTTCTGTACAGCTATTCATGGCACATCATTTCAAAGCTGTAATTATGATCACTCCATAACACACATACATATGCCTCTAGCCCAGTTCCATGAGTTGGGTGTCAGTTACAAAGGTTTGAACAAAATGTGAATATGATTCAGTTATTATTCTTTTTCATTATGAAATCTTCATTTGAAAAAAAAAAAAGGCATGCATGAATTTGGGTAACTTTCAAATGAATAAAGGAAACTTCACCAAAGTGTTTATCTTAAACTTCATAAAATCAAATTTGTGGTAATTGAAACAGCAATTCCGCTGTTCCAAAGGAGACTTTATTTGTTTCTTTGCAGCCTTAAAAATTAATTTAAATTCAATCATACAAGAAGAAAAATATAAGAACTCTTTAAAATCTATAACCCCAAATAGACAATAAAAAGCCTATGCTTGTAGTTTTACTATGATTGTGCTGTAATGGCATTTCATTAATTTGGCCTGATTTCAATATAAAATAATGCCATACATTACAAATAATCTCATTGTCTTCTCATTAATAAACCAAAAAAAAAAACAGGTACATATTTATATCTCAAGCATGGAAGACTTTGTCCTGCATATAAAAAACATTTACATGTATAAATCAAGTCAAGGGCAAGTGAATACAAAAAGAAATCAATAGGATTGAGCAATAACAAAGTAGTCAAGTTGTAATCACAGTATAGTAAGAAATACTTCAATACACTTAAAACTATGATATTCAAATGTCTTTGGAATTGACATCAAAATATGTAGCAAAAAAATTAACATTACTAGTATTACCAGAGTGAGTGAAATAGGGAGAGGTTTCCTTGGGAGGATTTTGCGTATGTTGGTCAGGACATATTAGCTTTCTTCTTTAAATCTTACTAAGAATAATGTCTGCTGATTCTTTGATCCCAATAAAGATATAGACTGAGTATGTGCCCCTGTACAGTGACATGGGGGCTCAACTGATGAAACGTCTCACTAAATCTAGAGTCTCTGGTATTATCCTATTTCTAAGGTGGACCCTAAATGCAATCCTGGACTGGAATAATAAGAGTAATACCTCTCTCCAATCACAGTCATTTGTCTCACAAATCACTGCCATTTGCAGCACTTGGAAACTGTCAGCTATATACTGACATTTGGTGTCAACATCTGCAATATTTGAATTTATTCATAGGCTTATCTATATACTTAAACTCAAGCATCCTATTAAGGAGATAACAATTTCTTTTCCGACAATGAGGTCAACTGTTTCATGCTTTCAGGCCTTGACCTTATTGAATCATATATGGCATAAGTTAAAATCTGAGTAAAATGTTTTTGGTTTTTATTTTTTTGTTTTGTTTGTAAAGTAAAGAAAGGCAAGACATCAGGAGCGAACTGGGAATGTTACATTAGGGCTTTTCATGTTGAGCTTATAACTCATCCTTAGATTTTAAATAATCTGGAAGTTTTGAACTGGCACAGCGGAAGCCTAGATTTGAGGCAGAGCTATCAGGGGTGTTTTGGCTTCTAGCTGCACAGCGATATCTGTAGCAGTAAGACTGAAAGACAACAAAATAATACAATCAAAATGGTTACATTAAAGTTCATATAAATAATCATATGAATACGTATATTAAACAGCCAAAAAAAAAAAAGTAAAATTCAAAATGAGATGACAATTCAGCACTAAGTGTATGACTTTGAAATAATTGTTCTGAATAAATATTCATTAGGCTAGTCAAAGATCCAGGTGCAATTCTTATGTAAGAAGTAGTAGGTTACAAAGTGCGTTTAAACTGAGTCTTTAAATCAATGTTTGTTTTTTTTTAATTTTTTTTTTTTCAGAAATCGAATATTGATAATGAAGCAGTGGTCTTAATTTTATCACTTAGTCATTTAATTTCATTTAATCGCCATTTTAATATTCTCTGATTTAGTCAGAAGATTCACGCATGGTGTTTCAAACCCTTTGCTTATATGTTATTAAGTGCACTATACTATTACGATTTTTAAAGATCATGTAAAGTATCCATGAGAACACACATCAAGTTTACTAATAACAGATTAACATGGCCATTATTTTATCAATTCCTCTGCCTTGTTCCCATCTAAATACTTTTCTAAATGATGAGGCTGTGCCATTGATGTGAGATCAGAAAGGATTAGTGGGTGATGCAATACAAGTAGAGTAGCTCTTAAGTTATAGGTCTTTAATCTGTAGAAAAACTGTGCCCAGAAGGAACTGAAACTAAAGGCAACTCTTTTATTGAGGATAAACTTAGGGCTTACACAGAACAATAATGTACCTTATGGCACTGAAAAGATCCACCCTTCTTCACTTTATCAACTCCAGTGGGAGGACCGGTCTGAAATTTTAAGAATATGAAATACATATGTAGAAAATTTGTGGATTATTACACACACAAAAAAAATTTTTTTTTTTAAATATTTTGAAGTTCTAAAAATTTCAATATACAATGTATTCAAGAAATATGAAATAATAATTTTTAAAAATCGTTATAATTGTATAAATGAATTTAAAAAAGTAAAAATATAAAATAAAAAAGAATAAAGTCTAAACAAACCAATCTATGCTCTCCATACTTCCTTCCTCCAAAACTAAACATTCATTCGGATGCAAACCTTTCTCTGAGCCACACATTTTGATTGTCTGGCAGACTATGATTATACCAATCCATTCAATCTTTATGTCGATAAAGTGCACTCCTGATACATGTAAGGGTCCAAAATTTCTATATCAATATAAAAACCTCTTTCAATTTAAATACCCTATTTTTTAAATTACACTACATGTACATGTACTTTAAGCACAGGGTTTTATACTTAAGGGGAAGCTTTCTGTTACTTCCCTTGTTTGAAAAATTCGATAAATACATTTTCCTCATGCACACATACAGACTCTTTCTTCCCTCCTTCCCTAGATCTAGGTTCACCCTGTACAGGCTATTGTTGTCCTGCAGGCCTGATAAGTGATTCCCTAGTTCTGACTAGCATCACTCTCTTGTTTGGAGTTACTTTTCAAGGCCCCAACACACCTACCATTCAGCACAGTAGGCTAAGCCCCTCCTTTCCCTGTGAATCATTGAATATGATACACTATAGGCCCAGTTGTTGCAGTGCTGTCCATCCCCCCTCCCGCTCCCCACCCTAATCATCCCACCACAGCTCCAGTCACAGTATCAAAGGCACCGGTACCAAAGGGATTGCCACTCGCCTTGCCATGTAACACACCAGCATGAGGCATTTTGAGAGAGACAAAGATGTCAATGAGATAGTTTTTTTTGGTCACTTGGCCTCTTTTGTCCCATTACCTTAGTGCTATCTATGTCAATGTAAGAGAAAAGAAGAGAGAGAGTGCTGATATAGAGAACTGTAATTACATATAGTAAAAAAGTGGAAAAATTCAGACTTGATAAAGCATGTCAATATCAGAAAAAAGTCTATATTGATATAAGTGGCGTGCATTGTATATAAAAAAGGTCATGAAGGCTATAAAACTATCCTCTCAGTTGATTACTAAATGAAGCCTAGTTAACAGTAGTTGTATTGCGAAGAGTTTTATATGTTTTCTTAAGCAAATAAGCTGCATATGATCACCTTATAAAGGGATATAAAAAATAAAGAAAAAATTCAAGAGAGATGCAGAAAAGTGGTCAGAAACACAGTTGATTGATATATTTGACAAATTTAACTTAAAAGTTAAATACTTTCTTCATTTACTGAACACTCACTGGGTTTGTTTTAGGTTCAGGAGAATGCTCTGTCACCCACCAATCCTGGGTCCATTCCCAAACATTGCCCACAATGTTTTTCAGGCCAAACTTGTTTTGCTTTGGAAAGGCTGTGACCTGTGGCATATTCAGATTAAAAGTACCAATCAGTTGATCAAACATATAAAGCTGAAACTATATATTGTAAATTGTTAGCTTTTTTTTTTTTAACAATTAGGTTGTTCTGAAAGTTCTAATCACAAAGAAAAGTTTGTAAATGAAACCAAGATAAGATATAGTAAAGAAAACAATGCATGCTATTTGTATAATTAATATCATGACTTGGATTGAACATTTACACAAGTAATATTCAACACGTAGTACATTTCCAAATCTTATCACTCTGCCTTTAGCATTCGTAGATAATCAGTTTTAAGTCAGATATTTCAAAGTAATAATAAAAATAAAATGGCATTAGGTGCAATAAACAATTTCAAACTAAAGCATGTACTTGAGTTAAAATACCATCACTGTATAGAATTCAATTAGTACACACAGTTCTTAATTCTCAAATTTTTGCTTTAGTATCATGACTAAAGGGTGTTTAACCTACGTATTTCAAAAACTGTTTCACTCAATTAAAATGCCTTTCACAAAAACTAGCTTAAGCCAAACCCATGAAAAGATACAAATAAAAAAATAAATAAATAAAAAACACAATACATTAAAAGTGAAGGGAGGTCAATACCATGATCTATAATTTATATGTCCCCTTCCTCATATGTCAGAAGGATAAGATGAAGGGAAATATTCTGATACTGAAATTTCAAAAATAGAGACAGCTTTATCTAATGATATCCTCCTTCTCAAGCTATATTTTTTTTTCAACATTTTGATGTTATAATAACATTAAACAGACATTCAGACAGCATATCAATTTGAGCAGATCATACTGTATCTCATTCAGGAAACTCTAGCTTACAGGGGCAGTGGTGCCATAACCATCTTCCTCTGTGTTTGAGTTAGGAAACTCTCCTTGCCAAATGTTCATCCAATGTTCACCTTTTGGGGTTAAATTGTTCCCCCATGGAAAAAGTCTGTTATAACAATGAAGAAAAAAAATGACAATTTAATCCACTCATGAGTGTTTAGCATAGCATTTACGAAACAATATTTCAGTTTAAAAAGGACACCTTGGAGATATAAATAATTATTCTTCAAGCTGTTTAAAAATATATTAAATGTCAGTCACCAGTATAAGCCTACTCTCAATTAGAGATTAAAAAAAATATGACTATATATTTTTACATTTGATATGTTATTATCTGACACTTATACTTAAAACAGCATTCTCTATAAAGACTCACCAAGTAAAGGAATAATAGTAAAAAAAAAAAAAAAAAAAAACCCAGACAATTAAAAACATCATCCAAAGGTTACAATAAATCTTATATGTATACTTTGACACATTTTAATTAAGGAATCAAAACATTTCTTGTTAATCTCCATTCGTTCACACAGTTTAAAGACAACTGGCTTAATCATGAAAAAGCTCAAAGCAAATGTACCTGTCTTCTTTGCCACCTCGGCAAGCATATTCAAATTCAGCCTCTGTTGGCAGGCGCTTGCCAGCCCACTTGCAGAAATGATTGGCATCATTCCAGGACACATGTAGCACAGGGTGATCCATCCTAAAGATGAAACACAATAATATCTGTCAAAGAACTTGTTTAAAAAAAGAGATGCAACGTGGATATGAAGACTCAACATCTATGGTAAAGCTTACCTAACCCATAGCCTATCTTGAAATGAAAATTAACCAGTTATTTACTATTTTTTCTCAATTTACATGGCCATTAAGGCCCATCATTATATGGAAATTAACAATGAAAATTATTTTGTCTGCCGATAGATGATACCATATATAGAAATTAAACTTTACTTCTTTTTCTTACTTTATAAGATGATAGAGGCCTGTTGCGCTGAAAAGAATTCAAATCATGTTGCTGTTATCTGTATTCATAAATATTGGCATTCATCTTGCAATCACTCCCAATGAGTCTGGTGTGGAAATGTCAAAGGAATATCAGCTTTTGAAAGTATAAACTTTCTAAGTATCTAAAAAGAGCAAAGCACCTAACATCTCTTTCAGAGAATTCATAATTTAATAACTTATAAAATCCAAAAATTTTACAGAATAACAGCACCTTTAAATGTGACATGAGCAATATTTTCGAGACTCATTTGGATTTTTTTTAATTGTCACCCATTTATTATACAGCCCGTATATTCCTAGCTCTCATCCAAGATATTATCTGAAAAAACATATTTCAATCTCAATCTTGATCACTGACCTATCACGAAGATCTGAGTCTGGACCTTCCGGGTGACGCCAATCTGCACCATCTACAGGTAGCCACCAGGGAGCAGCAGCAACCTATAATAAACCATATGCAACATAATTAAAAAAAAAAATCCATGAATTTGTTTCATTACAGTCATTATAAATGAGGATGGGAGTTGATAAAAGTTCAGCTTCTTATTTTTGCTTTAGCTTTAAGAGTAACAAAATTTTCTTTAAGAAAAATTAATACCTCGTGAATGACAAAACTTCTCTTTGTAAAAAATAATCTATATACATAGCAGACACAGAAATTTTATTAAAGAGAGTGATGTTCTTCTTAGCTTTGAGAAATGGAGTTTTCTCTTGCAGAAAACACTTTTGATAATTTGTGACTACATATAATTTGAATATTTGCAAATTGGGCAACACAAATTGCCAAATGTTAATTTCTGTCAATATAAAGAAAAAAAATTATTTCATGCTGAAGGAGCAGTCTTGCCAGATGTAATTCAGTCTGCCCGGTATGATAAGATGGTAACAAACTTTACCTAACGTTACCACCCTGAACATTATTGCAAGAGAGTTGAAGTGAGAAAAGTATGAAGTATGAAAGTTTCAAGGCTTATTGAAAAATTTAAGAAGAACCATTTTTAATATTAAAAAATGATTCAACTGTTTCACTTTAGATAAAATAAAAAAAAAATAACGCACATAATACAAACTGAACCATCAAATTGTTTAGCAGTCGATGGAAGTCTTTGAAAATTCTTGTGTGTTCAACTGTATAACAGATTTTCTTTTTCTTGCAGATGCATCTCCTGACATGTTGCTTTGACATTTTACAAAACACTGACTACCTGTAGCCTTTGCTACTGCAGTTCAGAGTGATAGACTCGCATCAGGAAATCATCTGGTTTAATCAAAACTTCATCTATAGCTCTTAGGTCAGCTCAATTACATTTTGCTCTCAAAGTTTCCTCTCGGCATCACAAAAAGATTTTTTGGATCATTTGGGCCATGATCCAGATCTAGACTCTCAGCTTTGCACTAAGTGACTAAGCAAGTATTTTCCATCATGTGCCATTCTATCCACAGTGAGATAATCTTAAATTATGAGGCAAACAGTCAAATAAAAGTTTTTATGTTGGTTTATCAATGAAAATGGAGCAATCTATTGAAAAAAATAAAATAAAAAGGCTTCCTTTAGCAAGAGCTGCAACAAATACTATAATCAACTAGGTTAGCCTTGTGTTGCAGCAATGCAGCCATCTTTTGTCTAGTGACCAGTTTTCCATTTTGTTCACATTTAAAAGCAAAATGCCTTTGCCTGATCTGAAAATTTTACTTATTATGGCCACATAGCAAGCAAGTTGCCTAGTTTAAACATTGAGCAATTCATGATCTATAATAGGCAAAATTTATGCTTAATTTTCAAACGTAGCAATTATTCACATGAACATAACATAAATACATAGTATATTGTTTAGTAAATACTGAATCTGAATAGAGCTCAACTTTTAAATTAAAGGAGCCTATATAAATTAAGAAAAAGCTAGATTACTTTCTATTATCTGTTACACCAGTGTTTTGAACAATAGTTACACTTAATCTAGACTTTTCTTAATTTACAGTTTATATTATTATGTTTCCTGGGCTAGAAAAATTAGAAAATTTCATCTAGATTTGGTCTGAAACATAAATATAATCTTTCATAATAGCTTGAATAGTTTTGACATTAGCATTTTTAATTGCATTGAGGTTCTGACAGTTTGAAAAAAAAAGCTTATCTTACAAACGCATTTGACTTTCTAGTGGTTCATTCAAATCTTGCGTTCTATCATAAGTCAAATCATAAATTCTGCATAAAAAAAAAAATAAATAACAGAGTAGGATATGCTATGATTTCAAAATGTTCACTCACCATTTGTGTAATTTTTGACTTGGTTTCCTCACTTACATACAGATCCATCACAAAAGAATTTCCAAACTTCTCTGCCTAGGAACAAGTAAATAATTTTAAATTGTAAAATAGAGTAATTGATGGTATTAAAAAATATAAAATATACATGGTCCTTCTCAAAACACTATAGAATTTTATGCCGACACATAATTTTAAACTTATCATGTTAAAGATTTGTCTTCCTCCCCCCCCCCAAAAAAAAAAAAACCAACTTAAAATTAAGTAAATTTATTGAGAATTTATGAATAAATTTGAAAAATAAAAAATACACCCACTTTCAATAGGTGCTCACAGTCTAAAAAGTTTTGAATCTTATACAGCAAATCTTAACTATCATTGTTACTTTGAAGGTTACGAGTAATTAAAAAACAGGCACTTTTTTATTATTTTACCTCAGTTTTATATTTTTTTTCATCAACAAATCTTTTGAATTCAGCATTGCTAACTTCGTATTCATCCATGTAGAAAGAATCAACTGTAACTCTACGAGAAGGCATTTCACCATCTGCTGCAAATATTGGTTCATCAGTACCCATGCCAAAGGTTCCACCTTTTATGAACAGCATTTGGTTTGTCCGAGGAAAGTTTTCCGATTCAAACGCTACATCATCATCTTTAACCATATTTCCTTGATTTTGTTCCACTTCCTCTGTTTCTATGGTTACATCTTCTTCACCTGTAGTGTCTTCTTGGACTGATTTTGCATCATTGCGACTTGCTTGACAGCCACAGCTACTGGAATCTGAATCTGAGTCTGTAACACTGTTCGAATCTGTAGATTTTTCAGCTGAACACATGCCCCCATCATTCTCACCCTCCATTGAAGAAACTGGACCAGCATGTAGAATAATGCTAAGCATTACCGCAAATATAAAAAGCTTTGAGCCTTGCATCTTTGTGGTGAATTATCTTCAAATATATATATATATATATGTCTAAGTTTGCTCCAAGATGATATAGATTCTAGATCTAGTAAACTAAAGTCTTAAATCAGCGAGGACTAAATCAGAATTCAAACCGTTTAGGCTGCAAAGCCTGCATGGGTGAAAATCATCTAGATTTCTGAGTGTTGAATCTAAATTGAAGCTGGTTACAACATACATCTATAGACTACATCAGATCTAAATCTACTTTTATTCGAGAGAATGCATAAAAAAACGGCTTGAAGGGTTTTGAAACAAGCCTAGATCTATGTAAGTTCAGACTCGGCGTATTGATTTGAACCTCAGAATCTAAATACAACATAGAGCTCTTGACCTACGCCCATGTAGACTTCCTCGATCTGGACTAGATCTAAATCTAGCACTAAATCGAAATCTGAGTTTTATGTCACGGGATGCAAGTTTACTTGACTTGTTTTTATCAAGTAAGAGAATTTCTTGTCATATCATGTACGGCCACGTATGCTTTTCTCGGCCTCGACTAATTTAAAGATAATACAGCACTCTTTTTATCTCCTCAAAGAATTGTTCAAATCTACTGACAACGCGACAAATAGATTCTTGTTTCGATCCTATCGGTCCAACAGGTAAAAATTGCTCATTATCTTGAGATTAACGTGTTGAGATAACGGAGTTGTTGTCTCAAACATTTAGTTTCACTGCCGTATCTAACAGTAAAAAAGCCACTCGGAGTATATTCCTGGACGATGGATGTATCAATTTATTTTCAGCTCCATATCCTGAACATAATTAGGTACATGTAAAGTTATACGCAAGAAAAAAAAGTAAATAAATGAAATAAAATAAAGGACGCATTGACAACCTACATAATCAAGAGGCACCTTGTGAGAGGCATGCGGACAAAACGACATTGAGGGAGAAGACAGGATACATCTTATTTTTTCAGCACAGCAAAATCGTGAAATAGAAAGCATTAATAATTTTTTTTGTTTGTAAAAAAATTTTCCCCTTATTTTATTCACCTTTTTTCGTGTCTTTTTTTTTTACATATGATATATTTTTTGCTGTGAATACTTTTAGGATGTGTTATTTTTCTTGGTATTTCTACATAATTTATTATAACCTCTTCTTTATTTTTATCCTTTTATAGTTTGTATTTCACATAATTATATTATATATGACGATTTCTTGTTCTTGTTATTGTGTCTGGTGAAAGTGTAAAGCTAAAATCTTTCATGCTTTGTTGTTGCTCTTTTTATTATTATTTTGGAGCTGCACTGTACTTGTTTTCTTTTTTTTTTTTTTTTTTTCTCACAGTGCTTCGCAACTTTTCACAGAGCTCCACGCGACATTCAATTTTTAAGTTATGTCTAGCCTATTTGATTGTAAAGCGTATTGAGCATACTTGTCGTTGAACCGGAAGTGCGCTTTAAAAGTGTTATTTATTATTAATATTATTATCATTAGTAGCAGCAGCAGCAGCAGCAGTAGTAGTAGTAGTAGTAGTAGTAGTAGTAGTAGTAGTAGTAGTAGTAGTAGTAGTAGTAGTAGTAGTAGTAGTAGTAGTAGTAGTAGTAGTAGTAGCACCACCACCAGCAGCATTAGTAGTAGTATTTTTAGTAGTAGTAGTAGTAGTAGTAGTAGTAGTAGTAGTAGAAGTAGTAGTAGTAGTAGCAGTAGTAGCAGCAGCAGCAGCAGCAGTAGTAGTAGTAGTAGTAGTAGTAGTAGTAGTAGTAGTAGTAGTAGTAGTAGTAGTAGTAGTAGTAGTAGTAGTAGTAGTAGTAGTAGTAGTAGTAGTAGTAGTATAATATTATGATGACGATGATTAATATTTAAAAAAAAAATAAAATAAAGTCTATATTGTTAATACAACAAATGGAACTTGAGAGACCACTTTGTTTAGTTTTACACCAATGGATAGTGAAATAAAAGCCTGCCAGAGGTGTGACCTGTGACTTTCATCTGTAGCTCAAGCTAAGGGCAGTGCCCCGAAGGGTCATGTTTATATCAAAGGGAGAGAGAGAGAGAGAGAGAGAGAGAGAGAGAGAGAGAGAGAGAGAGATCTCCGACCTCAATTTAACAGTGACAATTTTATATGCACACGAATAAATAAGTACTTACAAGAAATATATATTGATTAACTATACAAGTTTGTATTTGCACGCACAAAAAAATGACAAGCATTGAAAAGAAAACTAGTATATATGCAATATGAAGATTATTGAGTATCACATTTGACATAAAAAAGCCAAAAAGAAAAAAAAAAGAAAAAGAAAAAGAAAACAACAACAAAAAATACATCATGACCCAACTCTGTATTTACAGTTTTTTACAACTTCACATTATGCTGTCATTTAAACATATGATATTAACATCATTATCTTGCTGTAACAATCATATTGCCCATTTTTTTAGAGAAAGAGAGCAAAGGTTATCCTTGAGGACAATTGCATGTAAACGCGTGCAATATGCGTTATGTAGAACTGCACATATCATAAGCCATGATTTTTTTTTCTTCATGTTTGGGCTGGGGAAAGTAGTGGGGAAGGAAAGGGGGCATACAAATAATTTATATACATATAATTATATTTGCTTTGCATGTATGGTAAGTTATAGTACAATCTTTCTAGGGGTGTTTTAAGTAACAGTTTTCAAGAGAAAAAAGGAAATAAATGGCTGGTCATGGAATAAATATCTTTGCTCTATTAATTTTACTATGCAACCAGAAAAATGCAGTTTTATACTTTTTTTTTTTTTTTTGCCGCTTTAAGAAAATCTATCACACACATGCTGCAAACTGATTTTGCATGCTGTTCAATGGCATATGAAATTTTAAAAAAAAAAAACTGTAGTGTCAAGATAATTGATAGTTAAGAAGTTGGTTCATGTAAACTGCAAACATTTCTTGGCCAATTTACAATTCTACACGTTTCATGTCCACCTTTCCACTGCCAAGATCCTCTTTGTAACATTATATTAATACTACAATCGGTCTTTCTTAAGAGAGGAACTACATATATATATATAATAAAACTAAAGCAAAGCTTAATTAGCCTGAGAGCCAAAAAAATCTAATTCTAAATGCACAATTGAATAGACCTGATAGACAAAGGCCTTTACAACAACTTAAGGATGCCTTTTTATAACTATTATTTTTTCTTTTTTTTTTTTGATCCTTCAAAGCTGCATAATGTAAACTAGGAAATGCACCCATCTCAATCACATGGAAAAAAAGGTATACAAAGATATCAATTTCTTGGCAGTGCAATGCCTTTTGTGCTATACTGCATATCCTCTTTCATAGTTTTTTTTTTTTCCAAACTGCATAAGGGAAGAGACATGACATAATATCTACCAACAAGGGGTTACAAAAAAAAAGAAAAAAAAATCTCTCTCATGAATAACAGATGTGTTCCAGTCTTAAGGCATTCAACATTTGTAAAAATATTAACTCAACAACAATATTTATATATGCATAATATGAACAGAATGTGTGTGACAAAAATTTGTTTGGGGCTGCCTTTTGAATATTCATCACAATAATAGTCAGGACTAAAGATGGCCCCAATTCAATAATTTTTTTTCTAAGTTCCACATAACAACCTATTTCAAAACAATCAGCACATTATTAAATTCCTTAAATTCTACATGCGTATGACACAAAAAAGAATTTAACTTTTCAGATCTATTTGCAATTTGATAATATGATAAAATTGAAAAAAATAATAATAATGATTTAATATATATATATATATATATATAACAGGCCTATATAGTGATTTAATACCAGACTTCACAGAACAAACCATTTCAGAAGTGGAAAAGGAGCAAAGAGAAAAAAATGACAAACTGAAAAAATTAATACATGTGTCCCCCTGAAGATAAATCAGGCCTGCAGGTAAAAAAAAATTCATTTATCATGCTTTCAGTTGAAAAGGGTTGGATTCCCTGAAATAAAAATGAAAGGAATAAAAAGTATGTGTATACTCTACTGGATTCTTACAGCAGATTCAAAACTGGATAACAGATAAATATGTACTTTCTAAATCTACATAAAATTCCTTCCTAATGCTCATTCTAACTGATATAACTATATGTAGGTAGAAACAAAAAGTGCTTTGAGGTGAACTGCCTAGCAGGAACACATAGCTGCCCATTTATTTGTACCTACATGATAATAAATATTTAATGGGGTATAAAAATCAACTGGAATTTAACAAGGCGTTCATTGCAACTAAACGGTATGAAAAGATACATACATTTTTAAAGTTTTTCCACCATTGTTTAAATTGACTCAGCTTGTACCACTCAAGGAATTTTTTAAGATTTTTTTTTTCAATGACAAAACTTTGATGACTGGCTCCTTTTTACACTTTTATACCACAATAGAACAAAACGAAGAAAGATTGTTTCCTCCCATTTGAAGTTGGATACGTACATGTAAATCAAGAATAGCAATGTTGCCTTTTAAAAAAATCCATTGAACCAAAGATGTATCAGATTTAAAAGGCAAAAAATAAGAAGGCAGTGTAAAGCATAGAACTTGCAGCTGTGTTGCAGCTAAGAGTTCCCTGACATGGAGAGCAGTTAAGCTTATCATGTTACATAAAACCCACAACACATCAAGTGAAAGGGTATGACATCTATTATCGCCAAAAGAAGAGATATTGGCTCCATATCAAAAAAAAAAAAAGAGAGAGAGAGAGAGAGAGAGAGGGAGGGAGGGGGGGGGGGAGGGAGGGAGGGAGAGAGAGAGAGAGAGAGAGAGAGAGAGAGAGAGAGAGAGAGAGACCACTTTTTGTCAGAAGCTAAAGTACAACAAATCATCACATGGACTGTACACACTCAGCCTTGGGTTCACAATAGTAAATATAATGGACACAGAGCGGATTTTCAAACTATAAAGAAATGCTGTGCAGATAGATCATATTTGGTGATCTGCCCTTGTCTTTCTGCAGCTTTAACACTGTAAAGCTTAAGGGAAATGCATCATGCCTCTTTAAGTTACAAAGGGATTCTACTGTAGACTTCTCGGGAGACATGAGACTGAATGCAAGACATAAGATACATACATATATATATATATATATAATATATATATATGTATATGATTCCATAACTCTTTTCAGATCCAAGGAATAAGAATGAAGCTTGGCAGACAAAATCAGCTGTCATATTCACAAAGGTACATATAAAAAAGGAATAAACTGCTCCTAAATAAGTAATAGATTACAATTCGAGTGAGTGAGAGAGTGAGTGAGAGAGAGAGAGAGAGAGAGAGAGAGAGAGAGAGAGAGAGAGAGAGAGAGAGAGAGAGAGAGAGAGAGAGAGAGAGAGAGAGAGAGAGAGAGAGAGAGAGAGAGAGAGAGAGAGAAAGATTGAAAAAAAAAAAAAACATAAAATGTATTCAGGGAAATATACTCTACAAGAAAAAACAAAAAAAAAAAACTTTCATAACAAACAATGCCATCCCCCTGCACCTCAATCACAAATCTTGATATCTACTTTACACCACAATAAGGGATACTTCATTATGAGGATAAAAGACATGTTTTTTGTTGCATACTTCATGTAAAGGCTGTTTACCTAAAAATAACAGAACTTATAGCATCGACTTGCCTTGCCTGTGCATAGTGCAATTGCTAAATTAAAAAAAATAAATAAATGAATAATTTAACAGTTATATGTCTTGGTCTTGGTCGAGGTGCTTTCCTCAGATCATAGCAAAAGTATAATCACAACACGTCATGTAAGCACCACATAATTTTTCAGTTTACTCCATCAAATGCATCAGGTTTCTTGGGGTGGTTGAGGAAGCATGAAAACAAAAAATAAAAATAAAACAAAATGCTATGTAGTGAACATCACAGTACAAGGAAAGAGTACATTTTCATGGTGTGAAGAGAAAAAACAAACTTGAAGTTCTATCTTATACCTTTACAAGAACTGGTATTATTAAACATTACTTCAGTCAAGATTCAGGGAACACTATAACTCTTACCAGCTTTTGCAATGTACACTTAATTAAAAAAAAAAAAACAGGAAAGAGAAAATTTGTGACGGAACTCTCTTTTGAAACAAAGTTTCAGAATTTTTCATTCTAAATCCGCCTAGAAACAGTCTATGAACGGGTCATATCCATTTGGTAAATGATCTACACTTCAGTCGGACAACAGCATGACACATTGTTGACAATGGTTAGACAAGACTGAAGATCCAGACATATAGTCCAATTAAGGTACATCTTAAACGTGTCTTTTAAAAATGGATTAAAAGTACTCAGGTATCATATGCAACCGAGAAAGCTTGCAGGACATTAAACTACTCAAATGGCAAACATCATACATATAATATATACCTTTGTCAAAATACACTCCCCAAAATGCTTTCAGTTTGACAGTGAAAGATTCATAATGAGATCAGATGCTAGACCTACATTAGGCAATTCTTTAAATACTGTTTTTAAGCTTATTCATTGATATTTAGACCAGATCAGACGCTGTTTAAAGATTGGTGAAGTGGCATATCAATTTCCATTGAGGAATGCAATCAGTGCCCAAAATGTCTTTCCTTTAACAGTATTCAAATTTGCTTCTCTTGCACAACTTTTTAAAGCAGAACATAAAAGAAGGAAACTCTCCTCCAATTTCATACATAAATATGGACAAAAAAAAATTAAAAAAAAACAAAACTCACTTCTTACAAAAATATCAACACAGTGATGTAAAAATTTTGAGACTGCATCAAGATTTGATTTAATCAGCTGCAATGCTAAATATAGGGGCAATCTTATAGGCCCTTAAAAAGAATTAGGCATAACTAAACAATTTTGAGAAAAGTAATAAATTAAGGATTATCATAAAAACAGAAGCATGCGCATCATCATTGACGTTGAGAGTAAGGGTTAAGCCTTAAAGTCTCATTAAGGTACTCTGAGAGAAATTTTGTTTAGTTACTTCCCTTGTGGTGCCTTATAACCTTGGTTCCAAGGAACCTTGCATCCAACAAACTTTTTAAATTGACCAAACTAGTTTGTTGAGTCCGAGGTTTAATGAACTTATAAAGTAAGGATAAAAAAAATAGTACGATTACTCACTCAGAAAAAGCAGACCTAAAAATCATGATTTTCATTGATGGTTTAAAAATATAATTAGTTACTGAATAAAGCAATTATAAAATATTTATCAATGACAAAATTGAGATTTTGAGATCTTTCTTAGGAAGAGGTGGAGTTGGCCAACATATGACTTTGCACAGTAAATTATGTAAGAAGGCAATTTAGTTTTTATCAAAAAAAAAAAACAGCCCACTAAATGTCTTGGAAATGTATGTTTGATAGTTCTACTAAAAAAAAAAAAACTATTCAATTTGGTTATTCCCATATTTTGTTGAAAGAAAATAAAAAAGACACCTTAGTGTGATATAAAACTCCAGCAAATCAGAAAAAAAAAAACATAATGGTCATGAAAAGAAAAATGTATTCCCTTACCTCTGGTATATCACCTGTATTTGACAGAAAAAAATGCATCTCCTACAGATAGTATTTTATTATCATGCTTTACAAGACTCTTAAATGATTGGATGGGGATAGAAGAACATCCGTTTATCAAGGAAAGTATAATAGCAGTAACATGTATGCTTGATTCCTACCTATTTTCATTAAAATGAAATATCTACTAAGAGAAAGCTGCAGAGGAAAATCATATTTCAAGTTTGATCTACTGTTTTGATTCAAAAAAAAAAAAAAAAAAAAAATCTGGTTGTCCAGATGCCGCCTTCTTTAACTTTCTAAGAAACATGGCAAAATAAAAATCTGTGTGTCATTTAAAACTAAAACTTCCCAAGCTCTGTGTACTTAATTTGGAACAAAACATTTCTGTTGATTGTTTCAACATAAGTTTAGTCAATGACTTAATTAACTTTAAAAAATAGTGAAACATAACAATAGACCTATGGTGTCAATACAATATTTAAACCATAAAATCACACCACTGCACTTAATCAAGAATGGCCAAATATGTACACATTCTATGTTGTGAAAATGTCTATTATTTGTTTGTTTTTCTTCTTAGCTTCATAAAGTATCCAGCTTAAAATTATAAAAATGTTGATATCTGAAGGATTCCCCTTAACCGATTCAATACAAAACAAAATAATTGAGGCTAGCAAATATTATAATAAACCAAAACAGGTTTGATCAACACAAAAAAGAATCATAGAATGTCACCAGCAAATTTTGCTTCTCATTGCTATTTAATTTTTAAACTAACTTTTTTTTTTTGCACTTAATGTAGCGAGGAAATAGAGAGGGTGAATAATACAAGGCAACTTTAATTTACTCTTAAACTGTAATTGTAAAAAGATAGATGTAATTTGAATGAAAAGGAAAAGAAAAGGGAAAGGGGGCATTCATTATTTTTAGAGCAACATGAGACCTCCTTTCAAAAGTGATGTAAACAACATCAATTTCCATTTTGAAAAGTAAAAAAAAATCAGAATTTGATGCTTATTTGTTCATCTTATACAATTTAAAAAAAAAACTGCTCAGTAAGTGATTGGGCAAATATACAATTTAGAGTAATAAAATATGCAATGAAAAACAATGACAATTACAAATTTCAACAATGCAAACAGGGATGTATTCAGTACATTTTATGAACTCTTCTAAAATAATAAAATGGCAGCATGAAAAACAAATTATGACATTAAGCTTCATATCTGTTGTACAAGCTAGACTTGACTACATAAAAAAAATGCAGAGACAATCATTGTCTTATTGAATTCTTTTGACAATAAACCTTATCCTTACTGTCTCATCTAAAATGTCACAATAGTCCATCAGAAAGAAAAGGCAAACAAGTCCTTGCAGACATCCTTCCATACTACCTCACGCAAATCTGACCAGGGGATTCATGAGACATTATTCATTAGTTCCTCTTAGTCTGAACAGATAGTGGAATCAGAATAAATATTCATGTGTTTAAACAATGGAAAATTGAAGACCACAGCAAAAGTATTGTAATCTTCACAAAAATGGACCTCATTTGCAGATTCAGTGAGGCCTAGCTCTCAAAAATCACTATGGTATTAATCTATGTTGCACCTTTTATAATACTTCCACTACCACAATCATTAAAACATGTATACATATTTAATACACTAACTTGATGTTCCTCTTTTTATATACCTTTTCTAAATAAATTCTTTATGAGTGCAAAAAAAATCCCAAAAACTTGAGAATGAAAGCAATTGATGAATCATTTGACAATTGACAAATGATTGTGAATTTCTGATTGAAAGTGTCATTATTTTTATAGCAGAGTTTAACACACAACCTGTAGTTCGGCTGGCAAGCTGCTCAAAGCTAATCAAATATTGCACACGTGTGATTTCCACATTCATTTAGACTTGATCATTTTCTTATTAACCTTTTATTTTTTATCTAAGTTTATTAGCAATTAAATTCACAACAAAATCTGCAGTCATTCAACATGCAATTCATAACAAGAACAGTTGCTCACCCAAATGCAGTTCAGCAACCATACATAAAAATTCACTCATTCCTTTGGCGGGTCTAACTTGCAGACTTTGGTCTGCACAGCAACATCTTCTTCAGTGCCTGAAAGTTTCCTTTTCAGAGTGAAGCCAGCATTTGCATCTGATACCACCACATCTGGTCCTGGAGATCTAGCAGCTGATGCTCTGGGGTTCTCACTAATCTCATCTTGACACAGGCCATCACTCAAAGAAAAATTGTCATTTTCAACCTTTTGTTCTTCCACAGGTTTCAAATTCTCTGACTCATCTGGAGCAACAACATTGCTCACCATTTCCATTTGTTCTTGTTGCTGAGCCACAAGCAAACACCCATCTTCCGATGAAGACACCTCAGTCTTTGCTAACACAGAATTAGGAAGATCTTCTCCAGTGTCAACTTCTGATTTGGACTGTTCTTTACCCACATCGTTCAGCTTTGAAGCCATAGAATCTTCTAAGTTTGACTGACAACTGCTATTACTCGAGTAATGAGTATTGATCATGGGTAACTCTTTTGTATTCTGCTCTCTTACTTGTTCACCCTTAACTTCTTTAGTACACAAGACAGGATTGCTGGTTTCATTCACAGGTACAGTAATATGAACAGGTTCTCTGCTGCCAGCATCAGACTTAAATGAATGACTCTTACCAGAGGCATCTTTGCCTTTTCTTTCTTCTGTTTTCTTTTTATCCTTTGTTAATGAAGATGAAGACTTATGTCTGTCAGATGAATGAGATTTTATTTTTTCAACATGTGAATGCGTAGCTTTTTTAGACAAACTTAACTTGAGTTCGCCAGAGGGATAAGACTTACTTGAGGAGCCTGAGCTCACTTTGAGATGTCTATCGTCTTTTCTCTTATCTTTTGAATGCTTGTCTTTGCTGATAGGTTCCTCAGCTTTTTCTTTGGAAGACTTCTCTTTACTCTTTTCAGATGACGATTTATGACTGTTACAAGTGGTGTCTAGCTTTTTAATGTTCTCTCCTGGTCTTGACTTTTTTGTTTTATCATCTGCTTCATGCTGTGAAAGTTTAACACTCTTCCCTTCCTTCTCTTTCTTTCTTTCACCATCACTTTTGTTATGATCAGATAAAGCCTTTTTGTCCTTATGCTCTTGACTGGTTTTGTGATGCTGGTGAAATGATTTACTGACACTAGACTTCTCTTTCTCTGACTTCGAATGGTGCTTCTCTTTTCCACCATCTGATTTTTTGTCCACATCACTGGACTCTTTTAAAGCAGGTTTCCGCATTGAAGATATCTTGGGATCCTTTAGTTTTTTGTCATAATCTCTTTCAAGCTTGGGTTTTTTCACTTCTCCTGAGTGTTTCTCTTGTTTTGCATGCTCATGGCTTTGTTCTTTCTTAACCACTTTATGTTTCTCTTTTAGCTTACTGTCCGATTCAACAAACTTGTCCATGGAATTCTTTTTGTTTGACACTCCCCTTTCTTTAACCCTTTCAATTTTCTTTTCTGCTTTCACAAGAGGATATTCTTTCTTTTTTTCACTGTTTATATGATCTCCATGAGAGACTTTGGCAGACTCACCGTCACTGCAAGTTGGCATTTTTGAAGGAGTTTTAATCTTTGCAAGGCCATCTTCTGTTTGCGCTTTAATAGGAGTTTTTTGAGATGCATCATATGATGGCATTTTTATGGGAATTGTATGGTCTGAAGGGTCAACACCAGGTACCATTTTTGTAGGAGTGTTATACGATGGACACTTGTCAGGATTTGGAGTCTTTCTTTGACCTTCCTGAGAGACTGAATTTTCAATCTTTTGCTCTTCATTCTGCACATCAGAAGACACAATTTTTTCATCAAGCTGAGATTCCTTTTCCATGTTCCCTATTTCTTGAGCATTATCCTCCATTTCTGTAAATAGATGCTTGTAATACATCTTCAGCCTGAGACAGAGAAAAAAACAAAATAAGAAAAAATTAACAAAAACTAAACTGGTAAGTGGAAAAAAAAATTAAGAGAGTTATCAAAATATTTCTTCCAATTTTGCCATAACTAAAACCTTTACAACTAAACTGCTTATAATCTATCCATGGATTAATCTACAATTTCCATTTGCTTGAGCTCTTTTTTTGTCAATTTTTTTTCCAACGCTTTTTTTTCCTTCCATGATATTTTAGTCCAAATATTACAATATAATTGAAACATTTGCTGCATCATTACTACTTCCCACCTTCTCCTTTTTTTTTTTCAATATTTACTTCTTGAGACAAAAGAGTACTGATTGGAAAAAAAAATGATATTCCTCTTAGAACAATTCAAGATGAAGCTAAACCCACGCACAACCAAACCTCTGCATCCCTCCCCGTTTCTTCTCACTCTCTTAGTTGAGGGATGACAAATGGACACAAATTTTTTTTACTGAACTTTTAAAATCAGTCAATGCGAGTGGTGTAGATGGAACCATTCTCTCCCCTACCCCTCAAAAAAAGTTGATAGCAATCAAAGCCATACGGAACATTTGCTCAGACTAAGGGGTTGAATTGACCTATTGAGGCTTACTATAACCGTATCCTCCAAATTTTACTACTTTCTGCATTTCACTGGTTCAAGTGAGGCATTATAAGGTTTAAACATCACAGTATACATATCTTACTTATGAGCATTGCTCTCCTTATCTTTATATTTTCTTAAGATATTTGACCTGAATATGATCAATATCGATTAGGTCTAGAAGTTTGCTTTGGGCTCCACCAAGCCATGTGGTTAAAAAAAAAAAAACAATCTTAGAGTTAGATGTAGATTATAATTATTTGTTTTGGAATGAAACTGCCTGATTGTAGATATCAGATGGAGAAATAAGGATAATCCAATGCTGGAAGTAACAACAAGGTCTGGATGTGAAGATGGAGATAATGATGTTTTTTAGACAATTGAAAGTTAAAGTAAACTCGATGACACCAATATTTTGGATGGTTTCAACTATAATACAAATCTTCATGTTGCATTTGAAAATATAAATAATATTGCCCCATTTTATTCTTTCGCCGTGGCTGATGCTCAATGAATGAAAAATATCACACTCTTCAAAGATTTATCTTTTCACTTTTTCTTTTTACATAAAGTTTTACAGAGTGTAAAGAATGTTCAATCTTACATGTAAAAATTTCCACTAGGTTCAAGAGCAGAATTTAAAGAACATCACACCACTATTCCAAATATACAGAATTCTGTAAATTTACTAAAAATTCTAATCCTGCTTGGTTGGTCCTAACAAAGGATTTAAGAATGCCAGATACAAAGAAACAGAACTGTTCAAGATAACTAGCATTTCTGAGAAAAGCCTTCTTCTCCTTAAAAAGCTTCCATAGATATATTAAGGTGATACATCTAACTGCCAGAAGTAGTAAAAACCCCTTTGTGTTACACATTAGGTTGATTTGCTAAGTAAAAGCATAACATGCAAGTCTTGTCGAAGTTAAAAAGAAAGCTTCATGTGAGACAGAGATCTCTCACATAGACTAGACTTGTCCTTGGTCCAAAATATAAAAAGCATATCTCTGAAAATTGAAAACCTTCTCCTAGCTACGACATAAATAGTATTGAGTTTCTGTAGGGTTTGTCCACTATTTCTTGCAACTAATTGTCTGGTGTCAGTATCACTGGTAAAACTATTTTTGATATATATATATATATAAAATAAACAAAAGAAAAGTGTATCGGCTCACCTAACATGCCAAGCAATGCTTGTTACAGCTGAAACAGATCTAAATTGGTGGATGACATTCCTAGGAATGAAGTAGATATCATTATCACGTAGAGTAATACGAGCATAGCGCATTCCTTCTCTGCGGAGTTGGTTCAGCTTGGCTTCCTCCACCCAGGCAACACACTGAATAAGGAAGAAACACCAGGAAAATAAATGATTGTCTTTTTGATCAAACTTAGCTCATACCAGTCCACATAAAGCAGGGCAGGACTAAAAAAAAAAGACTCATCCCCTAAACACATGCACTGACTTAGTAACTACTGAGTGGATTAACTGGCAAGGGGCATCAAACATAATATAACAGGAAATGTCCAGAGCTCCACCACTACTTTTATAATACTTTGCCCAGTAACTTGCTTCTGATTTAATGATTTTTTTTAACTAAAGCTTTTTATCAGAAAACAGATCAGCCACATTATACAGCCAGTTCAAACGGTTGTGACTGACACACTATCAGTGCAAATACAACAGTATTGAGCAGTTTGCAATGGCCTGAATAGTTGGCATCTCTCTCAGGTAAGACATTATCACCAATTAAATTCAGTTAAATTAGTTGTGGCAGAAAACACATAGCAAGTGATGCTGAAAAGTCAATTGCTATTCAAACGCACTGTCTCAAAGGGATAGGCACACCAGTTCCAACTAATGTCATTTGGAAGGGAAAAAAAGAGGACAATGGTTCTGCAAAAAGGCTTCACCATCTCATCTCTGAGTGCTCAAAATATTAAAATTTACATACAAATCCTGTAACTTGCAGATTAGATGACTAAACGTATTTATGAAAAATAAAAATAAAAAAATAAACTTTTTTTTGTCAAAATAAATAGTAAACAAAAAAGCAGTATAACAGATCGTCACAACAATAATATCATATTCAAAACTTATCAGTACTGATTTAAAATAACTGCACCACACCTTAAATATAAATATCTTCAAAATTCTGCATTGACGACAAAATTAATACAGTACACTCCACTTAATTCAATATCTCAAAATTTGGCTTAAAAAGTCAAAAAAAAATATTTTTATCTCTTGTAACAGTTACTTTGCATCATGTCTTCATACGGCACACTTCCATCCCAATGCCAGATTTAACTGCAATTAAATAATACTGCCATTAATTTTAAGTGGCATTATCTGCAACTTGTTGCCTACCTTTATGAAGAAAAACTAACTAGAGCTATGTGAAGTCAACACCCCTGTACCTCCCCAGACAGTGTTTAAACTCTAGTTTCTCATAATTCAATTTCCACTTATTTCGAAATAAATGTTTTGATCCCTTGAATGTTGAATTACTAAATGTGAACTGTTCACTGCATTATATTGCAATTGCATTGCTTGATGATGATTTTGCATAATGAGAAAATCTGAGACATGCAAACATTTATTGGCAAATTTTATTCTGTTTATCACAGAATGTAATAAATTTACAAGATCATGAAATAAAATTTTACAGAATAAGTCTCCTTGAGTCCAGGTTCTCAGAGAAAATAATTCCCTTTGCATTATGCTACATTTAATTTAAACTGTAATAAGACTATAAAAAGACTGAGGACCTCTAAAGGAAAGATAAGCTGCACAAAATGGAAAGCAATTAGGTATTAACTGAAGTTACAAATCATTTTCTGCTTTATTCTTTTTGCCAACTAATCCAGATTCCACAAACTAACCTGAGAAACTGGTGGCTCGTGCAAGTCTAATTGAAGAAGTTGAGTCAGTTGGTTAAAATCCGCAGGGTGGAAACAAATCACATCTTTCACTATCCTGCCTTCGGGAGGATTGCTGTCGTCATCACTTCAACAAAGGGGATGAGTTAACAGTTTAATAATTTTGGAAGAAAATGATTCTGAACCAATTTTTAACTTCATGCAGCCCATATCATGACAATGGAAAAGCAATTCAAAGCGTACGAGAGAATATTTAACATTGGAAATCAAATCATATACCTATAGTTATGCATGTTTTGTATGAGTGCCAACTAAAACATTAAATGATTAGTAAAAAGCATTTAACTGAATTCTATAAAATGAGTTTGAACAGAAATTATTAAGAGACATTGACAATAGAGAAATATTGCTCCTTTAGTCTGTCTTTTATGTTAGGTAGAGAATTCTTTCAAAAAGATTCATTAGTGGTTCATTAATAGTGCCAAGTTACCTTTCACCATTCTTTTTGTGAACAGCTTTCAACATGCCAACCGCAGCTGTTGTCATTCTATCTGGTCCATGATCCACGTGGTCTGCATGGCAACGAGTTCGATCCTCAAAGAGGAACTCCCTGGGCTCAGAAGATCGAGGTAGGTAGTGCAGATTTTTCAGCTCATTGGCACCTCTGTAAACAAATTTGTTTTCAAAGCTTTCAGAGACATGGTTAGAATATGTACATTTAAGTACATGAATGAATGCAAATATGCAAAGTGGACTATTACTGAACAGTGGTGTAACAGTCCAATCTTTAAAAATGTACTTGGAAGACACTAAAAAATATATGTTTAAATATATGAAATATGTTTGAAGAAAAGGCAGGGTGCCATGTGAATCCATATCTCCACCAGTATTTCCTTACCTTTTAAGAAGATACAACTGGAAATTTAAAAAAAGAGGGCTCTCACAATATACAGTCAAGCATGACAAGTTTGACCACTCATCGCTGCAAATCACAAATTCCTAGAACTTATCTGTATTCCCCTGGCAATTCTCTTTCTGATTCTTTATTATTTCTATCTTTTGTCAAACTAGGTCAGATCTATAACACTTATTCAATTATATATCTAGTGTAAACTACACACAAAACAGATTATTTCATGAAAAATTTTGACAAAAATATTACTTTTTAGAGCTCTATTATTTAATTTCATGCCACTAACACAACTGGGAGAGTAATTCTTCAAACATATTCTGCCCCTCAGCCTCTCTGTCTGAGTAGAAATAATTTACCAGCAGACACCCATTTCGCTCTACTTTTTTAATCCCTATCCTGCTATCTAGAGCAATACACTCTCCCCTTCAATACTAGTGCTTGGGCTTGGGCTTTCCGAATGGTTTGGTACTCTACCCGCGGTATGCAGCAACAAAGATAGCACATCGAGTATATGCAAAATATGTGATACTGTGCTGTGAGCTCCATGCTGGCTTCTCGTCAGCATATGTGTACCATCAACTTTGAACTGATTCTCTGCGTAAAAATGAGATTGTGCATGGCGTGCCGACAAGTAGGTGTTAATTTTATATTTGTGATAGACCTTCCTGCCAGACATTGCTAGCGCTCAGCACTACTCTCTGGCACAAGGGGAGATGGAGATCAAGAGGAAAAGGAAAGGAGTAGGATTTAGTAATGGAATGATAATAAAAAAGATAAACAGAAGAAAATTGGTGCTCCTCACAGTCCTAGACTGCAATTAATGCGAGGTTTGTTTTAGGCTTATACTGTCAATCGATGTACACTGCACTGGTCAAAGGTCATATGTGATACTGTAGACTGTGGACAGGCTGCATGTGGGTATGTCTGTGTATATGTTTACAAGGGTACTGAGGGAGTGTTATGGACATGCTATTTCAGTTGCTACTCAATGTGACTCCTTTTGGCCCTCAGATGAGGACTTGTCGCCTCACAAATCGGGACATGTTGTACCAGTGGCACCCTGCGCTACCGGACTCGTACTCGAAGGGTAGTAAAATATCGAGTGGACCCCAGCACTATTCAACACTACCTTAGTCCAGCCCGATGCATCCCCATATGATTGTCTGAATCTACTAGGTCTACCTATTCCTTATTCTTCAGAGGGGCAATTGTAAACATATTTTGCCTGTCTTACCTGTGCATGACAGAGTACTGATACTCAAATCGTCAGTACAGGATTCAAATATAAAAAAAGCTGATGTGTATTGGAGGAAGATCTTAATATTGATGGTTGAGATGCCAGATAGCTCAATAATAGGTAGAGCTTTGGTCTAACAAAGAATAAGGAGGTTCAGGTTCAATTTCTTGCTCGATTATCTTGTGGTGGGATCAGCCTGTGTCTCAGTTCAAGATTATTCAAGAAAAGATGATAGACTTTTAACTTCAACCTTAGACTGGACTTACACCTACAACTAATCGTAGAAAAGGAAAAGCATTAGCAAGCGACATAACAAATTTGGGAAACTGAGAGAGATTAGTGAGAAGTGGAAGGAGAAGGAGACATTATGAGCATAGATAAGAGAGAGGACTAGTGTAGAAGGGAGAGATGTGGACAAGGAAAAGCAGGAGCAGGACAATTCTTAAATGGCATGTGGAGGAGCTTTGCTCAGATGGAGAGGGAGAAACAGGTAAAGGAGTAGATTTGTGCAAGATGAAGAGAGAGTAGACATGGAATATTACATGAAGTAGGAGAATGATTGCCTTACATTCTTGTGGTGAAGGACTAAGACGGGACTAACAAGACAAGGATAAGTGAGGGCAAATTGTTCTTAAGGTATTGTCCAGGGTGATATTTCTTTTTTTCTTTTGTTTATGTATGCTCATATGAATCTCTGACTATAACAAATAAAGGAAGTATATGGCATGCATTTATTCGATATGGTCATTGCCCTTGGATCTTCAAACTCAGCTTTCTTGAAAAATTAAAATTAGAGCAATGAATAAGGAATCTGCGCATGACTGTAAATAACATATTTCACTCACCGTTTTCGTTTTGTTGGGGACTTTGGCATTTCAGCGGGAGGGATCATCTGTTCACCTGGTCGAGTCCATAAAATGGGGCCATCATCACTTTCCTTCCTGGACTTCATTTTTTCCTTGGAAAAGCGCCCCCATGGTGTTACAGCTCTGATGAAAGGGTCTGACTCAAGCTTATCAAGCATATCAGGGAAGTAGCTACCAGTCTCCTCATTTACTGTGCCAACAAGACTGATCTGGTCCAAGCCACCACCCCTAAAGACGCCCCCTTTGAATGACTGGTCAATCTTCAAGGAAAAAAAAGGGTTTACAATGCACCGTGTAAAATATGTGATTCGGGGTAATTAGAGCGACTGCCGTCTGCTTCAGAGAATCAATCATAAAAAATATTTCTAAAAGTCTGCTTGAATCAATGAGTGCATTGATTTAAGATTAAATACTAAGATTGTCTTTTTAAAACCAAATACAGCATTGATATGACTTGACTTTGGGCAGTCAAATAATTTGTTTCATCATTCAAAATCTGCCAATAATCATTTCCCTGTCACATCTCATTCTAGCAGTTAAAATGTTAAAACGACAAAGACATTATGTATATATAGTATATTTATTTATAGGCCTACAAAGGCTAGATTCTTACTTTTAAAATCAAAGTGGAATAAGAAATATGATTTCAGTAAAAATACAATGAACTGAATTAAGATTTAGATATATACCATTGCTGCTGGATTTTTTTTTCCAATGTCAAAAACAATATAATACAAGATATAAAAAAATCAATTAAAAAAATATTCCATGCATGCAAAATAATTGACTCAAAAAGAAAAAAATTTTGAATGATCTTTCAAGCAGAACCAAATGTAATGCATTTAAGATTTATCCCTGCTGTGTGATGATTTGAAGTACTCATTGAGAACATTTTGTCCACTAACATGCAATATATAACTGCTTGCTAGGATTAAAAAAGTGTAGCATTTTGTAACTCACTCTTTATATATTCAAATAAAATAAAACATATCATTTTGACAGAGATCAAGCTTCTTTCAAGCTAAAAGAATTTGACAAAAACTCAAAGGTCTAAATCAATGTTAAGTCCCAAGCTTTTTATGTCAAGATATGACATGTAAAATATTGGTATTTATAAGCAAAATGGCAAAAAACATACAAGACAGTAATTTTTTACCTGTTCTCTGAACTTAGAAATTGTGGTTGTCTCAATGTCTGATTTCCCTTTACTTCCAGTTTTAACGGAAAGGTTTGGATCTGTCTCAACAAGGTAGTCTAGGAAATCAGGCATGGGCGAGGCAGCACCATGCACAATGCCCATCACGCAGCGACTTTCACCCTCTACTGGTTCACCAAATACTAAGTCAAAGTAATGATTAACAAACTCTTCCATATCAGACTTGCATAGCTCTGCTAACTCTGAGTGGTAGGAGTGAACAACAAAGGCTCCCCCATTGCTATATTTCTCAATATGCACATACTTGCAAAACTTTGGCAGAACTGGAAATTGAGAATGCTGAGTGTTCAAGCCAATTCTTGTAAGAGATTCAATATGAGACATAGAATGCTGCCATTTGAAGATCATATCTTTATTTGAATTGTGATGAATATTTCCAGACAAAATGTCCTCCTTTCTTCCCTGTGCATACTCTTTGCCTAGATTGACCTGCACACCTCGGCTTTCTCTGGACTTTGATGACCTTGATGAAGAGGATGAAGATGACCTATGGTCTCTGTGAGATTTGGAAGAGGCATTATGGTGATTTGACGATGACGACGACGATGATGATCTTCCTGATGAGTGGCTCTTTGATGAATGATGACTTGCCTTATCTTTATGCGTCGAATGGTGACTGGATTTAGAGTATGAAGAATTTGATGATGATGAGACAGTAAGTGAAGATTTATGTTTTGATGTTGACGTAGAGGCCAAAGCAGATGCACGATGGGAAGATGTGTCTTTGCTGGGCGAGTTATATGGATGTTTAAATGGCTCATCTGACTTGAGATTTTCCACTGTAGCAGCACTTGTGTCAGAGCTGGCAGAAGGACCTCTGTTAGCAATACCATTCTCTAAAAGTTTTATGGAATGTTCCTGATTATCATTTTTAAACAAACTTAAAGAGTTGGAAATGTCACAAGAGGTAACAGTATTACTTTGATTGTTTTGTCTTTTATCACAGCTATTAAGTTCTATAATATCTGACCTATCTTTATTTGTAGGGAAAGAATTAGCTGCCTCTGTTTTTTCTTGAATGTCCATATTATTTAAGTCAGATTTTGGAATATTTTCTAACTCAGACCTATTAGTAGTAGAAGAGTTATTGCTTTCTATTTTAATATCTTCTCCTCCATACATGACACTGTCAGCAACTGTTGCCTTCATTGCAACCTCAGCTAGCTGATAAGTTGGAGGAGAGTTAAGGTCACATTCCTTATTTACAGGCACAGCAAAGTCCAAATTTTCCCTAGTACTATTAATATCAGCATCTACATTTTCACATTTCAAATCAGAATGAGATTGAGGATTTTCCAACACAGGTGCATTAGTTTTCAGAGCCTTGCCATTGCATTCTATTTTAATGACAGTTTTCACTTCATTCTCTGTTTCACTCACATGATTAGAGAGATTTTTTTCCTCAACATTCAGCAAAACTTGATTTGAAATGACAGAATCAGTTTCAACAGCAATATTTCCACTCAATTCTGGCCTAACTTCTTCCTTGAATACTGAAATTGCACCAGTTGCTTTCAGTGGGTCACGAATAACAATTTTCAGGGGTGAAATTTGCAAAAGTTCTCGCTCACTGGTGGAATACAAGTTGTGGGCATCATGTTTTTTGTGATGTTTTTTATGGTCATGGTGATGATGATGGTGGTGGTGGTGATGGTTGTGATGTTTGTGACTGCTAGTACTACTTGAGCCTGATCCAGAACTTGAAGGGGATATTTTGCCTAGCTCAGCTTCACTTCGCATTGAAATTTTCTTCCAGGGATCAACTGTCTCAGTTTTCAGGTTCTTTAAATCTGTTGAACAATCAGGAGAAAAAATAGCAACAGAAAGAAAACCATTAGAAAAAGCAATTGATAATAGATCCAAATTAACTTTGGGATTTAATCTGAGTAATTATAAAAGCAAACAATGCCTCCACACAAAAAATTTAATGCTTTTATTTACATTTTAAATCCACTAACATTATGTTCTGTAAAATTTTCTATGAATTTTAAGAAAGAAAATCAAATTCACTCCCCTGTAAAAGGGCACCAGGTGGAGGAAAAAAAAAACCTTTTTACTGTAGCGTGAATCTAAATGTGACAGGGCTACTTGGATTTTTTAAATTTTATTTAAGAAATTGACATCTAAAACTTTGTCAACAATTTGGCTTCCCAAAAAGTAAAAAGCCTGCTACGTCAATTTTATGGGACAGGTCAAAAGTTTAGAAGAGGAAGGAAAATTTATTACCTGAAAAATTGCTTTGCAAAAATTATTTTTTTAATACTCACCATTCCAATTTTCACCAATTTGTGATGTTGATACGGACTTGGAATTAGCATTAAGCTCAAGGGTTGCTGGTTTGGTTTGGGGTGAAATGTTTTTATAATTTCTCCCTGGAGATATTGGTAGAATATCAGCTTCTGTGGGACTAGTAAATCTGTTGTCTTTTCCAGTCTCATAGTCATCAACATAACCAGAGCTAGATAACCTTCTGTAGTCATGCTGGATTCTTTTGCGTTTTTTGTCAGAGCCAGAAATGGGTGAAGTTTCTGAAAATGTTGCACTTGATGGACTATTTCCTTTATATTTGGTAGAAGTGCAATCGTAAGCTTCAACATGCGTGGTTGGCTTAGAAATAGGTATAACTAATTTCAGTGGTTTAGAAACTTTAGCACAAGAACTTTCACAATCTGCTGACATATTACCAATAGCATTGGGGTCGCCCAGATCGGTCTGGTTTAAACCTAAAGTTTGTTCACTATGTGTTGAATCCAAGTTTATTAAGTCTGCGTTGTCTTCAGTCTTAACTGAATCTGCCTCGTCGAGATTTTCAATTCTTAAAATCCCCGGATCGCTATCACCAGTAGCTGTTTCGTCCTTTATGAGTGAAGGGCTGATTCTAGAGACACTAGATTTATTAGATCTTGACTCATATGTAATGACATCGTTTGCTACGGTTTCTTGTTGCATCTCTACATTCGTTTTCTGGGAACAAATGTCGGTTACTTTATCGTTACCGTCAACACGTACACTTGATTCACATGACCTGGATTCTGATTCAGCGAAACTTTTGTTTAGTTCTTGGTTGCCATTAAGCAACATTTCATTCATTTCAGACATGCTACAACAATCTAATTTGTTCTGTATGCCAATGGATTGTAAACTGTTTTGGTCTTCCGCCATGTTGTACTCCGACTTATGTTATGCCAGATATTTTGTATGGCTTGTAGGCCTCTCGCAACCAAATCTAAAATCTACCTTTCAAAACAAAACAGACCCGATGCTTGTCTTTCATAATCTTTAAGTTTGGAAAAAAAAACGTGAATCTTGTTAAGGATCTTCTGTTTTAATAATCCGACCTGGTAAAAATGTGTTTTATTTCGAAACATTTTAAAGAGAGATACTTTTTTTAAAGTTTTATCTCGGAATGCTAGCAATCAGTTAATCTACAACATCAACAGACTCTGCGATTCCAAGATGTTTTTTTTTTATAGAACATTTTCAGATTTTTTTTTATTATTTTCTTAAATTTCAATATTTTTGGCTCGACGAAGAGAGTTCCAGGTCAGTTGCCAGGGTTGTAAACAATAACAAACAACCTTATTTGGCATAACGATTGCTATTGGAGGACATGCAAACAAGCATGTCTGCAGTTTCCAAACTAGGTCTTGACCTTGACCTCTATAACTACGAATCTGAGGATTCGATTACAGGATCGAGAAATTTTAACTGGGGTGGAGAGGTGTTTTGATGGCAGAGCATTTCTACAAGAAACGCAAGATTTCAAATAAACAAGACTATTTACAAGTTGCAATAGAATTCTTCACTGCAAGAAGAAAATATCTTCATAAATAATGCCACCTTTAGAAACCATTCCGTTGATCATATTTATTGAAAAAAAAAAGGCCACACACACCAAAAAGGTTAGGTTCTAATATAAACTGTAGGGCCCTGGCGATAGTTGGTTCCTTTTGAACTTCATTTTTGAATTTTAAAAAAAATTATGACTTAAGCTTACCACGCTATATCTTGGGGAAAAATGCGATAATCTAGGTTGATAAGAAAAGTATAATTATGTACATGAATGAGCTTTGCATTACAAAACTTTATTCTCTTGGTCCCCCCATTTTCCCCGCAGATTTTGCTAATGGCACTGTTCAAAACTGCAGCTCATGACACGCAAATATAACGTTTGAAGAGCCTAAAGAAAATGCGAAATAGAAATAGAAGCATTTAGAAGACATCGATACCATTTTGTTGTAGAATCAATCTCTCTCTCTCTCTCTCTCTCTCTCTCTCTCTCTCTCTCTCTCTCTCTCTCTCTCTCTCTCTCTCTCTCTCTCTCTCTCTCTCTCTCTCTCTCTCTCTCTCTCTCTCTCTCTCTCTCTCTCTCTTCCCTCCCTCCTCCCCCTCGCCTTCCACGTATGATGTGTAGGTTATCATTTTCTCCCCTCAAAATCAGCCGTTACTGCATTAATTCACAGCGATTTCTTTTTTTTTTTTTACCGAAAACCTTTGTTAAAATTTCAGTTTGCGGATTTCTGAACACAAGCGCGCGTTGTAACGATTGTAAGGTCTTCGGTAAACGCTGCAACCTAATGGAGGTAAAATGCTGATTCATAGTCTAGCCTATTTTCTAACAAATATACCAGTGTTCTTATAAAGAAGGGGCAACACTTTTAATTTTCCTGCATATGATATTCCGTATCAATCCCTTGCTCTGAATGACGCCGTTAAAACTCCACGTATTAGATTGTAAGAGAGATTGAGGAGATGTTGATCAACTTTCAGCTTGACAAGTATATTCACTCACAAAAATAGGAAAAATAACATTTTCTTTTATTCCTCACTATATATTGATCTACAGATTTGTTTGGATTTATCCCTTTCTACTTCTTTCTGTCTATATAATCTCCTCTTTGAATCTTCCACTCTCTCTCTCTCTCTCTCTCTCTCTCTCTCTCTCTCTCTCTCTCTCTCTCTCTCTCTCTCTCTCTCCAAACTTATTGTTTGAATGTATCTTTCAGATTTTTACATTAATGCGGCGATTTTTAGCCTTTCGCACAAGTGATTTTTAATTCCCGAAAATTAATTATAAACCTAAACCCTATTTTTTTTTTTTATGTGTTTGCTTTTAGCGGTGACGGTTGCTGTAAAATTATAAGGCCACACAACGTAGGTGATTGTTTACGAAGAAAAAAAGAGGGTTTAGCATGACAAAGCACATCAAAATAATTTGTCGCCATAAGAAGTTCTTAACATAAGAAAGTAAGAAAATTGATGATTAGACGACTATTTATGAGTCTATAAAAATGAAATATCAGCAGGTGTCTTCAAAACAACAGAATATAAAATATAATTGTGGATTGGTGTAAAAATATTTATTATGAAAATATCCACGTGTGCAATAAGACCTTTCTCTATTTATTAATAATATGAGGTCTATATCACAGAATGCCACCAACCATCCTTTTTCCGTACCATTCCTCTTCCTCCATGCAAAAAAAAAAAAAAAAAAAAAATTGATAAGTACAACAATGTTGTAGGATCGCAACTAAAAAAAAAAATTATTACCTTATTTACTCACCTATTTTAAAAGTGTTTTGATCTGAGTGTTCCATATGAATCCCATGTTGCAAAGCAAACTAAATTATTTGTAACTTTTGAGTCTGATAAGCTCTTAAAAATACTATTCTTTCTACATGTATAAAGTTATCATATTCCACGCAGGATTTTAGACTTCTCAGATTTTTTATAGCTTAATTTTACTGTTCCGACTTTTGTAAGTAATAATTATGTTTAACAGTATGATTATGTTATCCATGTGCTAGGATTCAATTCCTGCTCTATTTTATTTGGCGAAACAATATTATTAGTACTAATTGTCGTCTTAGTAAACTCCTCCTTGTTGTTAATGTATAGCAGAAACTCTTTCTAAGAATGACTTCAAGTACTCTTGAGCTCAGACTTGAGAGACGAGTTAGTTCCCTGTAGCACCCAAATGTATAATGCATTATTCGAGACCCAGTTTTGCTCCGTGACTAGTAATAGTCTGGGAAATCCCTGAGTTTTCAAAGCACCTTCTCAGTTTCAGACATGCTAAAGATCTCATAAGACACTCATCATTCGAATGTTTTCTCGAAGTGCCAGTTTGATGCCCCGGAGATCTTGTTCCCACAAGGTCGGTTTATATTTATCAGGATAACTAAGTGCTGTGGATAGTCACTTAGTCTGCCTCTCAAAGCCGAAGTGGATACATGTATTATTTGCATCGACTAGTGACAAGACACCACACAGGGAAGAGATAGGAAAGGCACTAGAGCTTTTCCCGCCAAAAAAGTGAAAATTAATAGCTATAACTCAGAAGGTAGCGCCAATTTCTATTGTGTAAGTTTTAATCGTGAACACTAGCTTCGTTTATGAACTTTTCAATTCTGAACAAAGAGCCCATAGCACCATAGGTAAACGCATCAATGATTGGCGGAAAAAAAAAGATGGCTACTATCATTGACAATAATTGACACACGACCTGCGATCAGGTTTTTGCATGCTAAAGACAACTTGCTTCAGTCTTTGTTAAAGGTGCCATGAGCAAAAAAAAACAACCAAAAAACAAAAAAACAAAAACAAAAACAAAAAAGAAACAAAAAATCAAAAATCAAAACAAAACAAACAACAACAAAAAATGCATATCGGTGGTGCTATTTGTTCGGTCAGGTCTTGATCATGCGCACAGCAGTAGCTTACCCGAACCAAACCTGAACGTCGAAAAATATGCCTCGCGTCGATCATTTGATTCGTGAAGACAGGCGATACAGAATTCAGGACGTAGTGAATGATCTTGATCTTCCGAGGATAACTTTCACCAAATACTGAATGAAGAACTGGGATACAAAAAAGTGTCGGAACGTTGGATGCTCAAACAACTGACAGTTGACCACAACGTTTTGCGAACACAAACCACTCTGACTTTTTGACTTGTCAGAAGGATGGCATATGACCAAATGGGAGCTAATTCAATGATTATATAGTGCAACTCATGATGTTAAACTGCGATTTAGCGGACCTTTTCTGCATAGCTTGATAACAGGAGACGAAACATGGGTGACAGTTGCCATTGGCATGCAAAAACCTGATCACAGCTCGTGTCTTTGACTTGTGACTAATTTTTTTCTTTACAATGGTAACTACCTTTCCTCTGCCACCATTCATTGATGCATTCACCAATCATATGGAGCTCCATGTTCAGAATTGAATAGTGCATCGATGAAGCTAGACTCTCTTCCTTTTTTTTTCTTGAAGTTCCCTCACCCAATTTATATCCCTGTTTCTCTTGTTCTTCGTATTCTCTATGCATTTCTCTGTCTCTTTTTCTCATAAGTTGAGAGATATGAGAACTCTGATAACCTTCTACTCGTTTCCATCTTTTCCACGCCTTCTCTCCCTTTCATCACAATGTTCACGTCCTCCATTTTTATCACAATGCTAAACCAAACGTTTTTGAGACCTCAGATCTACTAGCCAGTAGTAATTTCAGCTCTATTAAGCAGTTTTTGAACGATAAGGGTCTGCATTAATTTTGTAATGAACACTTGGGTACAATTTTGCGGTTAAAAACAGAAACAAAAACTTTCAATATCGCCTATCCTGAAGGAAGATTGCAAAAGTGTATATCACCAACAAGTCACTGAAGGATAACGTGAATGTTAATTTGAGACCCGTACCCATGACTTTTGTTCAAATTCCTAATGCGACGATGCAAAATGTGTTTCTAATAATTATGGCTTGGTCAGCTTGAGTTCAGGTGAATAGTATTCTGTATCTCTGTACTACCCTCTCTTCATTTCCTTTTTTTTACTGACATGTCATCTCTGTAATACTCGAATTAAAGGGAATTTTGTTTGTCTGCACTTACCTTGCCCACCTGGAACCTCTCTCTTAGTTCTTTATTTCTTTGTAGAATGACCCAGAAATTATCAGAGAATAAAGTCCTTCATCCTGTACCAATATAAGGGTCACAATTGTGCGGTCAGTTATATTGGACTGTTGCAATCCAAGATAATCCTGACGACGCTATAATCTTCAAATTCCTTGGTGAAATAGATTTCTTGTCTATTTGTCATTCTGAGTGTCCGGAACAGAGATGCTTACTCCATGCATAGTTCAGCAACCACGAAATCGGGATGAAATGTACAATGAAGCAGATTTCTCACATTTAAATTTGGTCTCTTGGAACTCGCTGCATTATTGCTATCTTCTTAAGGACGTTTGCTACACATCGTGTACCACGTCGAAAGCATTGAATTGCAAATTCGTTTACTAATTCGGCCTAATTGATTGGTATACGAATTTCTGCCTTTTTGACTGCTCAAACCCACATATTGTTTCCTATTCTTCATTTAATTTGAAACAATACGGTGCTTAACTTGGTTGATCTTTTTTCCTTGTTACCTGGTACAAATTTGACGTTTAAAATCATACTCCAAGTGCTCTCACCTGAAGGTGCCTAGCTCCAAAAAGTGCATGAATTGATGATTGCAAAAGAAGTGAGGGGGGGGGGGGGGGGGGGTGTAGAGAGGCGCATAGGAAAAAAATATAGAAGATTTGAAGTTGAACTCGGGTACCTGTAGCGCCTTCTCACTCTTTCGCGCGTTTCATGATATTTTCCCCAAAAATAGCACGATGCAGGTCACATGACGGATAAAATGGCCGCGACTTATGAAGTTATAAGATTCGTTCAATAATAATGTGAGGTAGTACTATAAAAACTAGATCTACTACTAGCAAAATCGAAATCATTTGTACAGAGATCAAAACTAATGAAAATCATGTGTTTGGGAACAGAACTCTCTCACAGGGACGTTTGTAGCCTATTTTCTTCTCGTTCCGTCGACCACCAAGAATGCCAATTTAAGTTTCAACGGCATTCAACATTACTTCTCAATAGACCACTGCGATTAATGAAGATAATTCTCAATAATCAGTTTGAGGAAGAAATGAAAAGGGAAAGAGTACCTTTTAGTTACTGACGGTTTTTTACATAGAAGAAACAGTAACAACCCTATGGTGTGTTTCCTTCTTGGAACTTAGTGTTATAAAATGATAAGAGACAGAGCTGAAATAAAGTGATTTTTCTTCTTTGTGTAATCCTAAGCAAAGGAACTCTTTCCTTGAAAAGTTATTAAGTATCCTTTCGCATAACTTCTTTACCATCCCATACCTGTGTACAGGGGATATTGATAAAGTTCATTAGGCTACTGGTTATACAATTATCAAAATCATTGGAAGTGGAAAAACAGATATATCTAGAGCCTCAACACCTTGCCTTAAAGCACTACATTTTACTCAGATTTCTCATGCATAAATATGAGGTCAAATGGATTTAGTCTTAGTATACAGAGGCAAGATCTGCGTTTTTATGGAGCTTATTAAGTAATTTGGGTCCAATTTTGTTCCTGCATAGGTGACACATTTTACGCCATAACTTTGTTGAAAAAAATTTATTTCTCACAAAGTGCATAAATTTAGAATTATAGAATACAGGACTTAAAAAAAGAGAGCTTTACAATCATGATAAAATCACAAGTTTATTTTAATTTTGTATACATGCATATTTGTCTTGATCTTCAAATCCTGCTTCTTTCACAAGTGTAGGTTTAGATTTAAACCTTTTATAATCATTTTTCACTATCATCTGCATCTGAATCATAACTAATTCAAAAACTAGAGTTGGATTCATCACAATCTATCCACTTTCTGATTATTTTTGGAGCTTCAGAGCTTGTAAAGCCCTGAGGCCTATTCTCAATGATTACTAGGATCAACTATTAACAATAACAGGCTAGCAACGATATAAAAGTACAAAAGAAAAACTACTTTAAAAAAGACTTATTGTTCCCACAATACTGAAAGCCAATGATTTAACATCTGGTTTCTATAAGTTGGGTTGGCTTTTATAAATTGAATAAGGATGTAAGTCTGGCGAACCATAAAAATAGTACAGTTGACACTGCTTAAGTCGATCTCCAGGGGACAGAACTAAAAAGATCGAATTGTGTGAAAAATCGAGTTTTGGGATTATTGACTTACCTCACCTGTTTGAATAAAAAAATTTGCTTAGCACCTCCCCCATATCAGATTGTGTACGTGTATAATTATGTGTCATTTTCTTTTGTTGGTTTTGTTTGTCTTTGCTTGTAGGCATCAGTCAGACCAGAAAAGTATAGGTCCCGATAATGGTCCTTCTTTTTCATAATGGTGGAGACAGTGTTAGCCGACACATCAAATTCAGCTACAACATCTTTATGTTTCTTATTTTTTGTTTTCAACTTCGTCGATAAGTTTAATCTTGTGTTTTAAAGTGAGGGTGGTCAGTTTTCTAGTGGTCCCAAGCTAAGCAAACGGCTGAAATTGTATGTCTAACCTCAAAGATCTTGAGGAAAAAAAGGATATTTGGAATGAAACAAGCTTTCAAATCGCAATAATTATATATAATAAAATCTGTCAATTATTTGTTCAACAAATGTGAGGTGGCCTGGAATTTTATGACTCATGTCGGAAAATAATTGAGCTATAGAGCTTTAAACATAAAAAAAAAATCAATCTTTGATGTTGCTCACTTTTTAGCACCTCAAATGATCATCCTCTTTTCTATCGATGTCAAAAAAGTTTCAAATTACTCAAAGCCCAAAGCCAACTTTGAATGTTTTTTTGTGTTTTTGTCAAAATACCTGCAACTCTGCATGAAAACTTTCCCTAACTTTCAATGTTTTTCTCAGTTTCTCATTCCTCAACCTTGTGTTAAATATTGAGGCATATATCTCAACCAACTGAAATATTAAGGTGTCTAACCCATGGACTGCTACACAATTTTCCCCACCCCATACTATGGAAATTTTTGTGAGGCTAAGGATATACCCATCGTGTAAAAATTTGTTACAACTCTAGATTTAGCAATAATAGCGATAGATACTAAAAACTATACATCAAATGCAAAGCCATGGCTTGCTAGTCAATATCTTATCCAGATCTAGTCAAGACTGATGCTCTTCCATACAATATGGGCTAGATCTGGATTCTACAAGCCGAACACACAAGAACAGCTTTGCATGTGTATGTCCGTATGTGTGTTTCACATTTGTTAAACGTTCTTTGTCTGGCTTTGATGATATCATGAGTTATTAAAAGTTTTGGGAAACTTGAGCTTTCCAGTGATACTATTTTTATCCTTTGAAAACTGATTTTCAATGCGGTGAAACAAAACTTGCTATATTGAGCACTTCCAGCGTACATACACAACGCATGTAGGCACGTACGATGTACAGTGGAAACCTCAAAAACCGAAGTCTGATTATTCGAATATCTCATAATCAGAATTTTGCAAGACGATAGGTTTTTTTTCTCTTTGGCTTTGTTAGAATCAGACTCGTATTTCAAAGTATTTCTGATTTGATTCTCTTAATTCGAAGTCGATACCACCTCATAAGGCATCACAAAAGTGCTACATGCATCTCTCAGGCAGCAAGCAATGCCAATCACTGCCCAAGAAAGGCTGATCAGTGCGCTAACAAATCAAGAATGGAGCAGATGCATTAAGAATTTAGTGCCAGTAGCAAATCTGTACTGATACTGATAGCAATGTGGGACGGGGGAAGGGGAGGGTTGCTCGTTGCAGGCTCAGTACACACTCACTCAATGGGTCTTAGACTCTGTTATACCCATTTTTGTGATTTGAATACTCTTAATTTAAAGATTTAATCCATTCCCATACAATTCGAATTATGCGGTTTCCACTGTACATATACGGTGCAGGGAAGTGGTTAAAATAAATTTGAATTTTTTTACAGGGAATTAATTGGGCTTATATGTCACAATTGGTCCAAACTAGTCATTGAGCCAGAAAATTGCAGGCCACCTCACAATATTTCAATGAAGTTCATTTACTATAACTCAGTCTGATATAATTTATAGAATGATTCATCCCTTTTTCCTTTATCTGTGCAAGCGACAGGCCCTCAAATTCCCACTTTTACTTAGCATTGCTGGTGTTTTTTGGTTTGTGAAAGCTGACTGGTTTACCCCAAGACAATAGTACAAGTTTGTGGGATGAACTCTATTTTCTTCATGGCACATTTCCATGTTTTATTGTTAATTACATGGTTGATTTTTATGCATTGCAACAACTGCTCTAGCCAGTTCATAATGGATTGAACATTTTTTACACAAGTAACAAATCGTTACTGGTTTTTAAACTCACAGCCAATTTTTATGAAATTCACTTTCTCAAATATTTAATGATTATCTCTAAAGATATATTAAACTTGTAATATTCTATTGGTATATATCAATTTTCACTTCCCTCTAATTATCATCATTCTCTTTTTAATTTTATCTAAGTTTAAAAAAAAACTAAATCAGATTATTTTTTAGGTATGTACTCCTGGCATTCTTTCGGGTGATCTCATGAAAAAAAAAATCATTCTGTATTTTGGTTCTAACCCATGAAATATGCAATACTGTGTCCACAGAGGGATAATATTAAATGACAATGAGACGCAACAAGCGCAGCCTGCATCAGATGCAGCAGACGGTGAAGATGAAAATTGCTGTCATAAAGCAGCAAAAAGAAGATCTTGTTGACATACTCAATGACTTCACATCTTCGGTAATTGAAATTTAAAATATTTTGCTTTGTATTATGATTTAATTTACTGACCAATTATTTGAAATTACTGATCAAACACTGTGCTTAAGAATTCTTACTATTTTCTTTATGTAAATTAATTTGTTTGTTGTTGATCACATCTAAAGTCCAAGCTTGAAACCCTATGTTAAAGGTATTTTGGCAGCCTTTTAAGTTTTCATGAGGGATTACATCATAAAACAGGTTATCAAAGGCTCGGATAAAGGATTAAAAGCTGAGGTTTTTTTTTTCAGATAGGTTTTTGCAATTTTTCAACCTTTAATTGGGTTTAGTCTTGTCATTATAATCATTTCTAGTTAAAAAAAAATTAGTTAAGACCCTAAAGACTGGACCAAGTGATTTCAGTTTTTACCATAAAATAAAAAAAAAAAAAATGAATGTTAAGCACTTTATTGTGGGACCCTTCAAATGTATTTTAAAGCCTTTTCAAACATTTAATGATTTAATTCTGTTTGTAGCCATTATCAAAAAGCAATTTAGGCCATTCTAATATGTAATATTATTCTCAATTGTAATCATAGTTCATTAAAAATTCATAAAAAGAAAAATTAGCGTCAGTTTTTTTGTGCTGAAAATTTAAGATAAAATAAAACATTATCTTACACATAGCCCATATTAAGTTAGATGCCACAGCTTTTACATTTGACTGTCCACTCAATCCAATTTTCTGAATTTCCCTTTTAAATAAATGGTAAAAGGTTTAACCATTTCTTGAAGGAATTCATGATTTAAAAAATATGTCAATGTTATTTTTTCAGTTCAAAATTTTGATAAAATGCTGCTTATGAGGAGTTCTAACATAATGTATTTCATACTTATTAGTTGCTGAAATTCTCCGTGATTACTTGCAGGTTTTGCTAGAAGCAGAAGAAGCATTGAGACAGGAATGTGGGAGCCAGCCCCAGTACCAAGCAACATTAGCGAAACTTGACAAAGTTTCACAGATTTTCACAAATCTTGCCAGTCATATTGATTCTACATTATGTGAGTTATACAGCTTTCTATAATTTTTAATTTCAAGTAACCTAACAATCAAGTTTATAGAGCATATAGTGCAGACACTTGCCATAGAGACATCGGTAGAGAAGGAAAGCCATTGTTAATGGTACATTATGATTTTAGATGGATAACAAATAAAGCCATTGTGCAAAATGATATAACAGCATCAGATCAGTGCAGACCCCCCCTTTTTAAAAAAAAATGGTTTCATCTTGTAAGCCAATCAACTTCAGGCAGCTTGCACTCATGTAGTTACAATTTCTCTTTGCCTTCATGTCAGCCCTTCCTCATTTTTAAGACAAGCAGTTCTTGCCATACTTTACACTAATTTTTATAAATAAGTTAGAAAAAAATCTCTCTAAGTTATTAGTATTATTGTATTGTTTTGTCAATTCCTTTTACAGATGCAGATGAGAACGATAATGTAGAGGCACCTGTGGCTGATGCAGCTGGTGATGCTGCTAGATCATTACAGACTGGAAGCAACAAAACTACTATACACCAACAACATCAGGATGTCTGTGAAAATTCGATCCATCAGTGGGGGGAGAGCAATGAATCATTATCAAGTTATCAGACAGCCTACCAACATATGTCTGCTGACCAAAAGAGTGAATGTGAAGAGTTGACCAATGTTAAACCCTTCATAAAATTGGTTGACAAGCAGCTTTGTCAAGATAAAGAGTGCAGTGAAGCCTCGGAGGAAAAGCTGTCTAATGATGCATTTAATACTGAGAATTTAGAGAGACAAACCTGTGATTATGGGGAAAAAAGGGATCTTGATTTTGGTCAAAGCTCTCGTGAAATGCCTAGTGATAGTATTGACACAGCTAGTTATAGTAATTTACCAGATGATTTTGAGCTCATGAATCATGGATCTCTTATGCCCAGAAACAACACAAGCATTGCCATTACACATGTAAGCAAGAAGGAAAAAGATGGAAAGAGTGAAGAAAATGAGAATGGAAACAATGAAACCCTTTTCCAAAACTTGAGTTTTTCTCAGGATTTTCCATCACACTCCCAGCCTTCGGATGTGACAGGAAACAATTTTGATACTTTTAAGGCAGAATCTACCTCGCGAAAAGAGGCTCAATATACATCCATCTCTCAATTATCAACACTTCAAGGTAATAAATTAGAATATACTTTATACTTTAAAGTCATTCAGTCAATTAAATCTTTTGCTTTTGTAATCAGCTTTCTTTCCAAATATCAGTTGCTTTTGGATGAGAATACTGAAGATCAGAACTGCACACCTTAAGCTTTTTTAAAATCCCTTTAAGTTTTGTTAATTATGGGATGTGACATGGAAAAAAATTATGAAGACTTGAAATAATTTTACTGAATTATGTCTTATCCTTTCAAATTAAACCAAACCCTTCACAACTTCAATTTAAAGGTTGTTCTCAAAGTGGCTGTCTCGGCGAAAAAAAAATAAACAATCCGTATTGTGAATGTATCACAAACCCAATTTTTTTTTGCACAACGCAAATTAATGGCCATATTAGTTGGATATTTCTATCATAGTGCAGTTAACGCAATCTTTAATTTACTGCTCTTGAAATATTATAATATTCATGTTTTTTTTTTTTTTTTTTGCTTAATATATTGTTACTCTTTTCAGGTCCACCTTTAACATCCAGTGAAAGATATGTTGAACCTTCTCATTTTTTGCCAACAAACTCAAATACATCTCAGACTTTATTTCAACAACCTGCTCATCGAGAGCTTCTCATGCAGACAGAAAGAGGAGAACTCCCAAGCTCCTTTGTTTTATCTACACCTACTGGCTGGGCTCAGCCACCATCAAATCAGGTTGAAGCATTATGTATTCCTGCTTGCGGTATACAGAGAACAGTGCCTCTTTTTAACACAATGACCCCAAGATATCCAGCGTCTAATTTCAGCTTTCCCCAAAATGGCTTTCAAGAAAATGCAAACCTTTTCTTAGGTCAAAATCTGTTTCATCAACCACAGCTGTTTAACACAATGCAGCGGACTGTTCCCTCACGTTCTGGCAGTGTTTATAATTTCTACAACAACATAGCTCACCTTGGACAGCCCTTGTGGTATGGGGCAAGAGCCAACTTGGTGCCTCCTATCAACGGGTTAAGTGCCAGCCAGTTTATGCCACCCAGGCATGGAGTTTTGGTTCAATCTCCAATTATAACCACTGCTCCACCATCGCCAGAACTCAATACTCAAGTTCCTGAGATGTGCCGAAGTAACACTAATAATGGGGGCAATACAAGTGTCTTAAGTCATGAAGATACTGCAAACGCGCCCCAAATGGGTTATGACTTGGCTTTCTCACAGTATAAAAGCAATAGCAGTTCTGACGAGAAAGAGTCTGTAAAATTCAAACAGTATTCTGAAAGTTCAGCCTCTGTACCAGACAGGATAGTCACTCCAACAGCGTATCCACCAAGCCAAGATGAAAAGTTTTTATCATTCAATTCCGTGTCTCAGAAAGGATCTGCACCTGAAGAAGAAGACCAACAAAATACTGCCAAAAACTTTTCGCTTCGGCAAGAGAAAAGCATTACAGATCAGGGGCGAGTGTCACGTCCAATAGCTTCAGATAGCTCTTGTGTTAGTGCAGGATCTAAGCTTAGGTCGGGAGACAGGCTAAACCACCCATCACACATGAGGAAGCCTAAAAAACTCATGGATATGCCAGATGATTTAAGAAATGTCATCAAACAGGCTTTGCAAGAGAAGGAAGAACTGTTGAATGGAAAGGCAACATCAGCCTTTACTGGTGAGTCAAAAGGTAAAACAGGTTTCTTTTTTTCTTCATTTGCTTATTTCATGCATTTTTTTTCATTTTTGCTTTCTTCCACTACCACTTTTTCTTTTTGTCCTTTTTTAAATTAATTTTCTAAAATTAAAAAATTTTTTTTTTTTTTAAATTTTGGAACTTGTAGATCTACTATTCTTTTTTTTTTCATTGTTAAATGTTGGTGACTTTTTTCCAATAAAATATTGAGATTAGTGCAATCTTTTACAATCTTTAAAGTTTAATTTCTCGATGAGTACAAAACTACTACATGTACACTTTCGGAAAGTTTGGGGATGAATTTATTTATAAGCTATAATAGTAGAAACTTTCATTACATCTGCTCAGAAACAGTAAACGTTATCTATTTTATTTGCAAAGGATTGTAAGTTGAGTCTTGTTTCTTGTATTTGATGGGAACAAGTTTATTCTATAGGATTTTGTTATATTAAATTCTTTTACTCCATATAATTTTTAACGATTGTAAATGTGTTTTACATTCAGCATAGAGAGTTCTCCATTATGCAACGATTTAAATGCCATTTCTCTTTACATGTATATTTTCTTATTTTGTCACTCCATAATAAAATTGTGGGATAGTGTTTGTAAGGTTGTTAGTATTTCTTCGGTCTGGTTAAGCATTGGGATGTGGATAATTTTGGATATTAAATTAGCTTTTGTCCTTGTGATCTTACCAAATGTGGTGAGATTTCTTTCATTCTAAACCTGAACTTCCTTTTTTTCTCTTCTTCTTCTTGTCAGTTATGTTACTTACATCTATGTTGAAGGTACTTATAGAATTAAGGCTGAAGTGCATTCCATTTCAAACTTGAATTTTGGAAGAAAGTTGTGTTCTGGATGTCTTCGACAGCCAAACCTTTTTGCTTTTATCTTTTCAGTATTAATTTTTAGACCCAAATTATCTGGTGAATCTCTCACTTTTAATAAAAAGTGCCTAGAAAAAGCTGTGATCCCTCTAAAACAGTTTTTCATTGCATTTCTGTGTTGAATAATTTGATCCACTTTTGGATGCTTTTGTGAAAATCATAATATTTTAGTAAATTTAACATAAAGGATCAATGGACTGAATCAATTTCTGTACCTTGAATATGATCAATACAAAATACATTTTTTATACAAGGTGTTTACCTCTTGAAACACTTCATACACGAGATGAATATTATCACATATCACAGTTGTTGAACAGTCATTTTCTTTCATTTGTTGTTTTTATTTGCATTTTTGATGTTTCCTTTTTTTAAATATCAGTGAAATTCCTCTTCCTCTCCCTCCCTCTTGTCATTTTTTTAAACAATGAACAAGTGGAAATATTTTATTACTTTTCTACAAGTATTGCCCATTCTTATTTTGATTGATTCCAATTTTTAGAAGCAGAGGAGCCTCAAGTGGCTCAACAGAGTTTTAAAAAGGATGAAATCAATGTTGTTGTGATAAGCACTGTTGAGGATCCATGGGCATTTTATGCACAAACGATGTTCCACATTCAAGACATATCAGAAGGAATTCAGTGAGTGATTTTCCTTCTCAAGCCTGCCTGGTTTAAAAACCGAAACACAATGTTTTAATTACTTAGCCTGCAGAACATTAACTTCAAGTGTATTCTAAATAAGATGTGAAATTTCTTTTTTTCCCAAGAAGTATAGGTCTCAGTCATATCTATGAATCTCAAAATAAATAATGTGCTTAGATTAATTGAAGTCACATTGTTAAGCCATTCCAGCTGTGAAAAACATGAAACACTTAATGAGATATATTCATTGAATTCAAAAGCATTTAACACTTTACATAACAATAAGGATTGTGAAGTTTTCTTGTCCCTCAACTTATTTTTTCAACTCTAGAGAGGCTACAGAGGGTGGAGATTTGAAGAATGTAACTCCCAAAACTGATCTCTTCTGTCTTGCAAAGTTCACTGATGGTAAATTCTACAGAGCTAGAATTGAGCAGCATTTTGGTAAGCATGATTGCCTCTGCTTTTCTACAAAGGGTATAAATTAACAAGTAGACATATATGTGGTGATGCAGAAAAAAAAAAAAATTTTATCAGAGTTGGCCTGTTTTAGATCGGGAATAAAAACGTGGAAGGAAAATTTTTTTCTTACTTTTATCCCCTTTGTCTCTAGTAATTAAAGGGTTAATTTAAATATAGTTGAAGGTCTTCATCGTTGCCCATTCTAAGTTTTCCAAGTGATTACAAATGTTCAGGAAAGTACAAAATTTGGGAATAATTAAATTAAAATGATAATTCTGGCTGAGAGTGACATATTTGAGCTGAAATTGGTTTATTTAGTTTTTTTTAAGCTTATTGAGTAAAATTCAAATCTATATTAAGTGGCCAAAGTTAGATGACTCCTTCAAATAAGATTTATGGTCAGTTTGTCATCCCTTTCTCTTTTTTCTTGTGTTACCTTAGGAATGAATATAAAACATCTATTTAAAAAAAATCATTGCTTTTGACTGTTCATTTTTCTTAAATGAACAAAAAAAAAAAATTAATTAAAAAACCCTGTTCCGTTCATTTCCAGTTTCTCCTCTTTAAAATTCTTTTTTTCTCCCCTTCACTATTCATCTTAGTAAGCAAACAAGTTAACTCATTGTATAAATTTTTACACTTAATTTTGATGTTTTTTTCTTCATATAATGATATATGTTACACTCTCTCTATTGTTGTCTCAGAAAGTGGAGACTACCCTCCCAGGATACAGGTGAGCTACATCGACTACGGCAATAAGCACTGGGTATCAGCCTCAGACCTCCTGCAGCTTCCAGAGAATCTCGCCAAACATCCAGCTCAAGCTGTTCTCTGTGCTCTTGCCAAGGTATTGAAACTATTCTGTTTAAAAATTTTTTTTCTTGTTATTTTGAAAAAATCTTTGGGCACAATTCCCTACCACGCGTGCCATTGCTTTAGCAAGATATATGAGCTTTCTAATCATTGTTTGAATTTAATTAAAAAAAAAACCCAAAACACCTCTTTTTGTAAGATAACATTTGGGAAGTCAAGGTATGTATCTAAAAAGAAGATTCTTTGATAGATGACTTACCATTTTCTGCACTATCCAAAATTCTGAAAGAATCACATACACACACACACTAAAGAAGAGTTAAAATCAAATGTTGATCTCTGTAGGTGGCTCCAGCCATTGATGACTGGACAGAGCAAGCGACTCGGCTATTGCGACAGCTCACTCAAGATGGTCGTGTTCAGATGAGGGTAGTTTGTCCCCAAAGCAAAAGGCAGCAAAGTATATCAAGCTCATCTTGTGTCTCCCCATCAAACCCAGGAACAGCAGACCCTAACCAACCTAGTCCCACCACAAGAAGCAGTCTGTCTTTCTTTGACTGCCCTCACCTTGTCGATATCATCTCCAGGCAAGGCAAAAGAGGCCAAGCTGTCAGTGTTTCCTCAGCTATGGTCAAAGCTGGCCATGCCCAAGCTATTGAGATAGAGTCTCAGCTGGAGGCCCTAGCCAAGTTAAACGCACAATCGAGAGACCGCAGGCTACATGGCTTGCAGAAAATGATGCTCAACATGGCAAATATAGAAGCTGGAGACAAGAGTAGGGCAGCTGGGGACACTCTGACAGGGCTTATTAGTGGGCTTAGATCCCATCACAAGAAAATCCCTGCCTGTCTGCAGATTAAGAATATTAAAGGCATGAGGAACAAGCCTTTTATCCACAAATTAGTCAATGATGAGTTTCTTAGGAGACTTGATGGTCTAAGAAAGGTGAAGAAAGGAGATCCCTCTGACAATATACACACACCAGAGTCAGCCAAAAGCCCTGAGGGATTCATGCAGTCAACTGAACTTTCCCTGGCCCTCAGTGCAGAAGTTGATAAAAAGCTGCGGGAATTGGGCCAAGCTGTACAGGGAACCAAAAATCAATCAGGTTCTCAATGTTTGAAGTCTTCAAAAACAACTAACAAGAGGCACAACTCTGGCTTAGATTGTTCTGGAGAAGAAAAGAATGAAGTAGACATAGAGGAAATAAATTACGAAGTGACTGTCGTGTCTGCTATTTCTCCATCTAGTTTCTTTGTACATCGTGTGAGTGAGCATGGCACTTTGAGTTGGTTAGTGGAAAGTCTCAATAAGACATTCAGAAGTCTGTCTGATCAACACCTGGCCCTCATGTCAGATGAGTTCACTCCCCTCAAGCACACACTCTGTTGTGCTGTGTTTTCGGAGGATAGATGCTACTACAGAGGACTTGTGCTGGATGTTGCATCAGATACGGTAAGCAATGCATGTGTATTTAGTCTTAAAGATCCTTTAAATAATAATAATAATAATAATAATAAAGTGCATATATATAGCGCATATCCAAATGATTAAAATGCTCTATGCGCTTTACAAGAAAAAGAATAAGATAGAAGCAGGCTAGACGGCCTGAACATACATACATAACATACAGAATGACGTACATAGCATAAAGAATAACATACATATTATATAAAAAAATAACATGCATAACATACATGTGCTTAAGAATATGATACAAGTAAAACATCATCTACTGCCGGGAATACGTTGTGGTGAATAAATGGTGTTTAAGCTGCCTTTTAAAGGTCTCTATGGAATCAGACTCTCTGATATATCTGGGGAGCCGATTCCACATGGTTGGTGCTACATAAGAAAATGATCGTTTGCCGTAGGCAACATAGTTTTTATGTGGTTTGACAAGAATTGTTCGGTCGTTAGCAGATCGTAATGACCATGATGGTGTGTAAACTCTTAACATGCCAGTTAGGTATTCTGGTGCCATGTTGTTCAGGCACTTAAAACAAAAAGACAGATCTTGTAGCAGATACGATCATTTATGTTCAACCAGTGCAGCTCTATCAACGTTGGCGTAACATGATCTCTCTTACGCTTTAAGGTAATTAATCTAGCAGCATTGTTTTGAAGATTTTGTAGTTGTTGTAATTGTTGTTTTGGCAGGCCTGCTAACAAAGAATTACAATAATCAATTCTTGATAGTATTAGTGTAGTTACAAGTGTTTTTGCAACATTATGGTTTATATATCTTTCTTACTTGAAAATATAAATTTTTACAGAGATTCGAAACAAAAGAAAACATTGACATATCTTGGTCTAATATAGCCCCGAGATTTAGTTGTCACATACCTTTGAAAGTAATTATTCCTCACTTCAACATTCATACAATGAAAAGTGAAAGTTAGATTGCAATGATAGTTTCTGTTTAAAAGCTTTTCAAAAGGCAGAAATGTGGTTTTTGCATTTTCAAATGCATTTTTTAAGGAAACTTCATATTGATAAAAGTTTTTTTTTTTAATTTAGAATCCTATCAAAAGCTTGGCAGAGTAAAGCTGATATATAGATTAGCTGAAGATTAGTGTTTCACCTCTTGTACTTACGATATATCCTCTATGTTTTGCTTGCTTTTTTTGTTTTTTTTCTTGTCATGGTTCTACATCATTGATAACCCCTAAGCCATTCTCAGCTCCTAAATAATAAAAAAAAGTATTATGGTGTTTAAAAACATGTATTCTTCTTAATCACTCAGCTGCTAGAACTCAAATAACTCTCCTTTATCTCCTCAGGTACTCACTTTGTTTATTGACTTTGGTGACTTTGAGTGGGTTCCTAGACGCAAGTTGTATCCTTTATCTCAAGAGCTCAAGGCTGTCCCCCCTGTGGCCCTGTGGTGTAGCCTGAAGGGACTCATGCCACCCGGGTCTGATTACCCTTTCTCCAATGACCATAGCTGGTCTCCGGAGGTGATAAACACTTTCAAGGCCCTTGTGACAAAGAACAAGCTTCCAAGATTTCACATTGTTGTTTCAAAATCATCCCTGCTGAGGATGAAAGGGTAAGTGCAAAGACTTTTTTTTTGTAGGCTTCCTAACAACACTATATATTTGGATTCAAATGATAAAGAATAGGTTACAAAATTTTAATTATGGAACAAAATTAACCCTAGTAGCTTTTTTCAGGTAGTCCTCTAATTGGTCTCTGAGCATTCAGCTGCCTAGCTGAGATAACTGGACAATGATGTGAAAATCAGACTGGTAGACATCTTAACGCTGGGCAATGATGTGAAAATCAGACTGGTAGACATCTTAACGCTGGGCAATGATGCGAAAATCAGACTTGTAGACATCTTAACTCTGGGCAATGATGTGAAAATCAGACTGGTAGACATCTTAACGCTGGGCAATGATGTGAAAATCAGACTGGTAGACATCTTAACACTGGGCAATGATGTGAAAATCAGACTGGTAGACATCTTAACACTAGGCAATGATGTGAAAATCAGACTGGTAGACATCTTAACGCTGGGCAACGATGTGAAAATCAGACTGGTAGACATCTTAACGCTAGGCAATGATGTGAAAATCAGACTGGTAGAGATCTTAACGCTTGGCAATGATGTGAAAATCAGACTGGTAGACATCTTAACGCTGGGCAATGATGTGAAAATCAGACTGGTAGACATCTTAACACTGGGCAATGATGTGAAAATCAGACTGGTAGACATCTTAACACTAGGCAATGATGTGAAAATCAGACTGGTAGACATCTTAACTCCGGGCAATGATGTGAAAATCAGACTGGTAGACATCTTAACGCTGGGCAACGATGTGAAAATCAGACTGGTAGACATCTTAACGCTAGGCAATGATGTGAAAATCAGACTGGTAGAGATCTTAACGCTTGGCAATGATGTGAAAATCAGACTGGTAGACATCTTAACGCTGGGCAATGATGTGAAAATCAGACTGGTAGACATCTTAACGCTTGGCAATGATGTGAAAATCAGACTTGTAGACATCTTAACACTAGGCAATGATGTGAAAATCAGACTGGTAGACATCTTAACGCTTGGCAATGATGTGAAAATCAGACTTGTAGACATCTTAACACTAGGCAATGATGTGAAAATCAGACTGGTAGACATCTTAACGCTTGGCAATGATGTGAAAATCAGACTTGTAGACATCTTAACACTAGGCAATGATGTGAAAATCAGACTGGTAGACATCTTAACGCTTGGCAATGATGTGAAAATCAGACTTGTAGACATCTTAACACTAGGCAATGATGTGAAAATCAGACTGGTAGACATCTTAATGCTGTTCGTGCCCTAGGAACATCCATAACTGTAAATTTTCTGAAACCTTACTTTTTTTAATTGTTTTTCTTTTCATCTCTTTCTGTCTCTAGGCCAATTTAATCTGGTATCTGGTATTTCTCAAAAATAAGTTTACTTTGGAAATAAAACTGTTAATGGCTGTCAACATCATTTTGGCTTTGGGTGTTGAAGCTATTCATGCGCCAATCATGACTCATGAAAGAAAAATTTTTAAACTGAACAGTGTAGCCCATGTATAGAGTTTCGAGAACCATCTGTCAGAAATACAAACATAACAACACTCAAACAACTATAACGCCTAGCAACCTCCCCCCTTCCTCTCTCACACACACACACATGCAAATCAAGCACTTCTCAACCCCAGGCTTTCCCTCAATAAAAAGTCAAATATACTGAAAAATTATCGGATTTTATAACGAATTTACATCAGATCAAATTAATTATAAAACACTCAGTGAATTTTAATCAAAAGAGAGACATAAAATATGGTGGTAATCTTGAATCTCAAACCAGTTGACAAAAATTATTCATGTGTAGTTTTTATCTTCATTACTTCGCTATCTTTGAAGCTAGAAATATAAAAAACTGAAATATTTCCAGCTAATTATGTAGAATCACAAAAAAATATTTAATAAAAGAAACCCATGTACGGTGTTACATATCCATAACTGTTACCTTACTCTTTAGCAAGCCTCATACTTGCTCATTTTCTTACTAACGAAATTAAGATGATTTCACCTCTAACTTTCCCCCCTTTTCTTTTCTACCCAGCAGACAAAATTTTCAGTGTGAGCCTCTTGAAGTGTACCTTGTTGATCAATCAGATGCAGGGGAAGAAAACTCACTTGATGATCATGAGATGGATACAATAGGAGAGGAAATCTGTCTCAACTATGAGCTCATTCATCTGGGCCTAGCTGTCGTGAAACCTCCACCTGTCATTCATGTTGGTGTGTTGATAAACTGATTGAACTTTTGTTAAGTTACCAATTTTAAATTTTTTTGTTTGTTGTTTATAACAACAGTTAACTGCTTATCATACTTATTCTAAAATTGAAGTATAGTTTTTATTCTCTAAATCATTGCAATTGGCAGATAACTCTAGGATTAAAGAGTTTGAGAATGTCAAATGCCAATAATGGTAATATGTATAGTTATTTACCCTACTTCTGGTATTCCCTGAACATAATTCTAGCATTAAAGGGTTTTAGAATGTCAAATACAAATATTCTGAGATAACACTTATAGTCATTTATCCTTAAACTGGCATTTCCCATGTTCACTGTGTTTAAAAGAATATAACATAGTACTAACGTCTGGTCACCTTCTTAATATCTTGAACAATGTATGTCAGACTCCTTAACTGTATTATATGCCCAATCACTTGCAGATGCGAGAGAAGAAGAGGAGGAGCCAGATCTAAAAAACTGGAACCCACTACAGGAGGAATTTGAGTCTAACCGCAACAGCTACAAAATCAACACAGATGACCCTGGGGTGGCGCTTGTTGGCTATGGTGAGCTTTTTCGTGTGTTCATTGTGTGAAATCATATGTTATTTTCAAGCTCTTTCTTATTTCTGGCACTGTTGGTCAATAACTTTTTTTGCCCATGTCAGTAATCAAACTATAAAATGTAACTATTCTGTAAAACAACTGAATCAGAAAATTTGCATTGAAGGCAGGCATAGAAAAAGCAATCTTGGAATGTTTGTTGTAAAATTGAAAGCATATCACTGACATTGCTAAAATGATATTTTATTCATTCTCTCACATTGAAAATAAAATCATCCTGAGTGTCGAAATGTTTGCACAGCTTTCAGACTTAGAAAAACATCTTGCTAAATATATAATGAAAGTTGCAACTCAAAACAGTTATCATCACCTGCCAAATCAGTGCTCATTTATTGGGAGTTAAAAACGATGCTAATATTTTGGATCAACTCGTCGCTCTCACAGCACCTCTCTTTATTCACATATGAGTTTTTTTTATATCAAAAGGTATTTACGACAGAAGCAATGGCGCCCCTTGATTACATTTGAAATCTAATTTGATAACATCTTTCTTAAATCTTGAATTGTCTGCAACAAAATAGTCTAAGACAAATTTTTGAGTCTCATAAACGAGATAAGATACAAGTAAGAGCTATGATCAAAGATCTATTCTGGATTTCCTTGTGACATGTATGAGAACTTGCAGTATTAGCACTGTAATTAACTTCCATTATTTCGATATCACTTGTCTGTACAGCTGTTATTGTGTGAATGATATCTGTGGTCTAGAACCATAGCAATGTAAGCATTCTGATATCTTAAGCTTATCTTTATTCAGGTATTATAAATATTTTGTAAACATCAAAAGCTGTCAATCTGTTCACGGGCTCAAGATCAGGATACAGACAATACATTATAATAATTTTGTTGATAAACGTCTTCCTGTCTGAGACTTAAGTTTTTTAGTAACGGTAATTACACCTCTCTCTCTCTCTCTCTCTCTCTCTCTCTCTCTCTCTCTCTCTCTCTCTCTCTCTGGGTCAACTATTGTGCAAAAATAATGTCTAAGATACTGGATCATGTTACTTCGCCATATTCAACTTTCGAGATTTATATCATGTGTAATTAAATCAGGCTTGTAACTAAAAAGTTCACAGAAAGGAGCCCGTCCCTCGCTTGAGTCTCTCAGGCTATCCAAGGGCTGGAGACCATGAGGTACTCCACTAGAACTGCCAACTTGCTGCACATTAAGGCTTTGGGTGTTCTGATCATCTTCATTGAATGCAGGATTTGTGTACGACAGGTCTGTGTTTCCAAGAAGCCCCAGATCGTGCCTCGCTTTCCTTTGCCTTCTCGTTATGTAGAGGTGAAGAGCCGAGCCCAGCATGGCGCGGACCAGAAGCGCAGGGATAAAGTATAGCACAGCCGAGTCACTCAGTGGTCGATCTCCCAGTGGGCAGTTTAGACACGACAGGCTAATGTACAACAAAAAGGGCAAAGAGCAAGCAAGGCTCAGCCCTGTCTCTATACGTACCCAGCGATGGTAAGACAAGGCAGTTGGTTCTGAAAGTCTGGGGTTCGATTTTTCTGTGATGGCGTTTCGAATTGAAGCCTCAAGCTCTGTGGTGGCTGTTGTGTCGATGGTATTATCGGTGGTGGTGGCGGCGCCGATTGAAGACAAAACTGCAGACCACAGTATAAATAGTAGATTTGTAATGATGCACATTCTAAAAAACTCGCTCAACTGGTAATATGAGAAGAGCTTTAAGACACAAATGGGTTTTATGTCAATTTCCATTTTTATAAAAAAAAAAAAAGAAAAGGGAACACAGCTAGCTGCTTTGTATAAGTAGAGACGAGACTAATTTAAAAAAAATCGTATAATGTGTAAAATTATTATCTTTCAAAAAATCTATAAATGTTTTCTCGCAGCTGCCTGCATCTCAACTACGCAGTGCACCGGACCTCCTTATCGCTCTGACCGTCCTTTCTGTCAACCAAATCACGTGCCTCTACTAGTCTCTGAATAATTATTGTAGTTCCCTACCTCTTTCAGAGGCAAATAAAGCATTGTATAACCAAAGATGAATGTCGACCACGTATACTAGTTTATAGAAAATAATTTACAAAATCGGCAAATGCCACCGCCACTACGACCATTTAAACAACAACAACAACAACAACAACAACAACAACAACTACGTTATTATACAGAATTACATTAAGTTTGCTTACGTGAAGATCGTCCCACTCGGATTGCACCTGGTGAATCTATAGCGCTTGAGGTATTTAAAGTACACCACCTGGTACTTTGTTGATGCACGGGGACCTCCCTACCAAGACAATCGCTGTCCTGACGTCCTGCGCCAGAAGATTCTTGTGCAAGAGTCCGGGTAGACACCGAGCGCGTCTGGCGGCTGAGAATCCTCATGCTCTGTTTGTCTTCCGAGTGAAGCTTGGCAAACCTAGGAGTGAGTGCCACTAGGATTAGACTGGCTGTAAGGCAAGCGGCCTGGGATACACCGATGACGAGAAGATATGCTTGGCTGTAGAAGGTGAAGAAGCTAAGCGTAAAATCGCCGTGGTATAACAGCAGTGGGAGAAATCCCAGGATGAGAGAAGTGTTCCACAGTAGCACGGCCAAGATTTTAGCGGACTTCTCGTCTAGCTGGGGAGAAATAAGAACAAGTGAGACATGTACACATGCAGTCCCATCCTTGGAGTGGAGCTTATATTTTTATTTTTTGTTGGCAAAATCATTTTACTTTAGAATCAGTGAACCACTGATCATATGTGATGAAGAGGTGTTTCTTGAATTGTATGAAGTATTTAAAGCAACTTTTAGGTATTTTTTTAAATTGATTATTTAAAACATTTAGAAACTCCAGTCTAAAGAATATAGATGTGTAACCTATTTACGTTAAGCCACAGAGTAAAGTAGTATTGAGGCGCAAAGGCGTGACTTTAAAATACTGACATCCAAACATTTGTTATCAAGTGTTTCTAGGTACTAAACTTATCAGCTGATTGGGGGGAGCGATGTCATTGTCATAATGCGCCGCGCCCACCCTCAATGATGTAGAGACTCTTTGTTGCGAGTTCGGGCGACTCTTTTGAATGTAGATTATAAAAGTTTCCATTCGCTCTGCGTTGGCTGCTGGTTGCTTGTTCTATGCATTCAAAAACACTAGAAAGCACATAGTATAGTAATAAACATGTTTCATCAAGTCACTATCCACTAAAAACTAATTTACCTTAGCGTATCTGCTTGGCCGTGCTAGCTGTAGACTCAGAGTCCCATGCAAGACCACCAGGGTGAGACAAGAGGCGAGGCTGGCTGTTTGAAACAGGCTGTCGGCCATGAAAAAGTTTATCAGCAGTTTGCAGGCATTGTGAACAAGCGCCAACTTAGACGCACCAAAAACGGATATGAGGAGATCGCATACTCTCAGAGACCGGAAGTGTATGAGAAGAGCTGGCTGGGACCGACGGCTACAAACGACCAACGCCGAGGAGGAGCAGACGAGAACCAGCGCGGACAGTGTTAGGATGGAAATCTCTGTCGCCACGTCTAGTTCTATGTGGAAGTGTTCTTGGACCTTTCCTGATCCATTTGCGGTGCTGCAGCCACCTACAGCAACGTCTTGTGGGATTGTATTTGTGAGGTTCGCAGATTCAGTCTGGTTTGGACGGCACTGGAATATTTTTACACAGGGAGAAGTTGTGACTTCGTTTGGTTCTTGTCCACTTGCCATGTGGTCTTACTCAGACTCAGCGACACCTCAGATTATCTTCTATGGCATAAGCTTAAACGTTAGGCAGCACAGTGCGTGCTGCAGCTCCATTGATTCCGTTCTGTTTCAATGCTGCGAAAGTACGAAGCCTTTGCTTATGCGCCGTTTAGCGTGATAGTCGCTCAGGATATCTTTTCAAGACCCATATTGAGATACTCAAAGCTTTTTGCCCTTGCTTCATTTAGGAACTTTCAAAAGTCGTTCTTGCTACATAGCCTCCCCAGTTTTTCTTCACTTGCGTCATTGACGATGGTTGATAATTGTCTTGCAATAATCCTGCCAGCGTAGTTGAAAGGTCAGGACTTTAGGAAATTTGCAACGGTCTAAACTGCCGGACGTGGACTGAACAGGGAGGAAGGAGACACACGTTTATCAAGGCCGGAACCAGAGCGTTGTGTGACAATCACGTAGTGGGAGACGGTCGGGCTGAGGGACGGAGGCGGATCAAAGATCGATAAAATACTGGGTTGCGATCAGCATGGAATCTACAGATGAAAGATTGGCCACGGACGCCGAATTATCATTTGATTGTCCTTTGCTTTGCAACAAACTGGGGAATACTCTCAGTTTTTATCAAATGTATCGCCGTGCAAAAAATAAAAAAAAAAAAATGCAAAGTAATCGCAAATTTTAATGTTAAAATTGTATCTTTTTCGTTTTTATTAAGGAATAAAATTAGAATTTACTTGTAATATGATCTGTTGAGATTCACGATTCACCTTTTCCCCAGCTTACTTTTTTTTTTCCGGACTGTGATCTGTCCTTCTCTACTTATGATCAAAAGGATTTTTTTTCTTTTTAGTTCCCATTTAACGCTCAGTGACTTATGTTAGCAAGGTTTAATGCACAACCATTCAAGGCTGTACCAGAAAAAAAAATCTTTAAAATAGTGGAAAAAAAAGATCAACGAAGAAATAGAAGCAGATAAAAATCACAAATAAAAAAAAAAAACAACTAACAAGCAAACAGAAATAAAATCGAAGCCATTGAATTTTTTTTTATCATTTGTCAACCTGCATGAACATACCCGCTCTGACAAAACTAATAATAATAATAATTGGAAAAATATCGACATTTTTAAAAAGAAGAGTATTCTATCATATCACCCAATGCTCCTTAGATTGAACATTTAAATTTCAAGTTTCCTAAGACCTCAGCTTGATGCACTTGAAACCGCATCTGGTCTACTTTTGCAGCCATGAACACAAGGTATATTTACATAGCGATCAAACCGATTATTTCAATGCAAGCGCTTTTTCAGAAGACCATCAGCGCACCGAATCTCTTAACATGGAACAACATTAGAGCAAAGTTGTTTCACGTTCCACATGCTGGAAATACCCTCAAAAAACCTGGATTTATACTTCTTAATTTTTCTTACTGACGTTGACGAACGATTCTAAGCACATATTCTGTTCTATGCCGGGCATCTGCACACATGGCAGTGGAAAAGCTACCACAATCCGTCACACTCACAGCCTGGTAAGAGAGTGTACTCTACCTGGCATAGCCATGACAGCAAGATACAGTGGCTCTCCTCCGCCGCTCAACCGTCTCAGTGGTCTCGGTGAGACTCGCTCTATCTTCCTGTAATGAGTGACATGACAAAGGACTGGGACAGTGCGAGAAAGAATGGTCGTACTCGTATTCTATGTCAGACCTGAAGGCGATTTTTTTTGTTTGTGCTGATCTGTGCCTGGCATTAAGACGCAGATTTCATTTCATTATCTCAAGGGCCTGGCTTAGTCCTTTTGGGAACATTGTAAAATAGTAATTTTCTGTTATCTCCAAACCTTTTTCTCTCTCTTCTCCTCTCAGTTATTTCTAACTGTTTTTATCAGTTTGTCTACCCCCCTTTGTCACACCCCCACCTTCCATTTGGATTTCTCTCCTTCAAATTTTAACAAATATGTCTCTTTCATGTCTGTCTGTCTGTTTCTTTCTTTCCCTCTCTCTCTCTCTCTCTATCTCTCTCTCTCTCTCTCTCTCTCTCTCTCTCTCTCTCTCTCTCTCTCTCTCACTCTGTCTCTTCATATTCTTTTTTTTTCTCCCCAATTCTCGCCCTTTCTTAGTTCTGGCTTCATAGGTTGTTTTTATACCATATCATTTCTTGAACTACCGCTAGGTGGAACCCCTTCTCGTGTTTCTTAGGTTTTTCTAAACCTCCATTCTTCCCGTTCCACTCCTCCTCTTCAGAGTTCCGACAATCTCTTCCTCTCCACCAGTACCGGTATTAGCAATGTCGATAATCAAGTGAATATCAAATAATGGCGAGCCGTGGACAGATTGCGATGTTGGTAAACCATTGACCGAATGAAATATGCATGACGCATCTGGTTGATCGTTTGTTTGGGATGCCGGAGAGTTGGCATCCGGCTGACAGAAATCCCGATACAATACAATCTCACGTGCGCCGTTTACGCCGGACTAAGACGCCTGTTTAAGCCATTATCAATACCGTGTACCGATCAATTAAAAATAAAAAAAAAAAAATTCCCCCTGTTTGGCGGAGGAAGGAGAAATTTGAGCAATAAAGAGAATGGAATTCGACCCCGCCTGCCTAATTGTTTAACATCCCCTCAGTTTATCTAAGAATCTTTTACAGGGAAAACGGATATTGTTGAAATTTCGATCAGTTTGAAACAACAATTGTTACTTTGCTCTCTTTTTTTTTCCCTTCCCGAGGATTAAATTCATAAAACAAGAAGCGTTCATATCACAAAGTCATGATTTCAAGTCCTTTTAAATTTTTTTTCCTCCGATGCGTGCGAACATATTTATTTCATGAAAAAAAAAACAACATATAATATAAATTTTTAAGTTTAATGTCTGTCACTGCTCTACAAAATACCACTTTGCCCCTTTTCAAATTCTTACAGAAATTCTTCTTATATCTGATCTGTATTTACTTGCGTAGAAAGTAGAAACGATGGAGTAAGAGGAAAAAGAGGAAGAGATGGAGGAGGAGATCACCTCTTTTACCGCTGCCACCCCACGTTTTAATATAAAGCCATTCTTTTTTCTTGCTTGCGCGAAAGCTTTTATCGCACTCCACTTTATATGCTCATGTCAAAGCGAAACGTTCATATCCCTGTCATCAATTAAGAGATGTTTCAATGTGATCAATATCCACGCGTTGTTGCGGAAATCTATCGCCTCTACATTAATCTAGAGTATTCCTCTCCTTTGTTCAAATCATCAAAAATTAAAGATTGTTGGGTTATCGTTCCTATAGGTGGTCGCTCGTTCGATGTATAATTCACTAAAGCTCCAAATTTTGTTTCACGGTTCCAATAATGATGCA
>JAWDGP010000188.1:895000-910000 GCA_033675545.1 Elysia crispata | reverse complement strand
ACTATCCTCGAGCCCAACACTGTCACTTCTCTGCCTGCCTGTTCCTGTCTCTGTCTGTCTGTCTGTCTGTCTATCTGTCTCTGTCTCTGTCTCTCTTTATCCCACTATCTTTCTCCACTCTTTCTATCTCTATTTATGTCTCTGTCTTTCTGACAGTGTCTCATCTTTTTCCATTTTCTCTCTTATTATTTTTTCCTTCCCCTGTCTCTATCTGTCTTTATCTCTATTACCTTTACTCTGTAAATCTGTCTACTCTGTCTGTCTATATTTCTGTTTATCTGTATATTTGTCTGTCTGTCTTTCTCATCCTCACAATTTTTTTCATTTCCTTTTGCCATCACTACAAGTGAATGAAGGCAGTATTGTCTTGTTTTAAGCAAAAGAACAATAACAAATATTATCTATAATCGACAACATTTTATGAACTAATCCATGAATTTTCTTATCTTGTTTTTTTTTTTTCCTCAGAATCTTTTATGCTCACCAACATTATGATGGTGACCTGACTGTCCCAGCACTTGGAGAGGCTATGGCCGCACAGGTCAAAGGTCGCTGGATCAGGGCCAAGGTTATTGGTCTAGATGTTGAGAAAGGTCTTGTTCAGGTAAAATGCCAATAAAAGATATTTAGCAACTATTTTCAAGGAAAAATATTTGTTGAAATGTTTTTTTTCCTGTGGACTGGCACAAAACAATGTCAATAATTAAGCACCAATTTACACAATTTTGAAAATATTTGAAACCTATTACAGTTTTGATGATTATCTGTGCATCATAAATAAATAATTTGATTAAACTTGTTCAGCTGCCGTGGTAAGAACAAACATAAAATAAAATTTTGTTTTACAAGACAGAAGATTCTTAAATTACCTTCAAGATGTTTGAAAAAAAAAAAAGATCTTGAAAAACATTTAATTTAAAAAAAAATCCTTGAAATTGGTCTCTCTTATTGAAAAATTTTCAGTATATTTTCTGTACTTTGAATAAATTATTATATAAATAAATTCATGCATGTTCAGGTAGCATCTGTAGACTTTGGCTGGATAGTCTGGGTGAAGGAGGTTGAGCTGCGTGGCCTTGAACTTCGCTTCCTTCATCTGGCACCCCAAGCAGTGGCGTGTGGATTGGCTGCGGTGACCACACCTTCAGATCATGTTCACCAGTGGGAGGACAGTGCGTGGTATGAGTGATATCCGCTTAAACTTAATCCATATCATTCATTAATCAAACAAAACAGGTTGGCTACAAAATTTTAGTTTCCCACAATCATCAAATGGTCTTTCAAAGATTTTCAATGATGAGAATTGAGAATTTTTAAAGTTCATTTAAAAAAAGTTACTATCCTCAAAGGCATGAACGAAAAATTCATATTTCAAAATTGCCTTGATATTTTTGATTGAAAAAAAAAAAGAATTTTTTGGAATGTGCAATGATTGAAAGGGCACCCATTTAATAACAGCTAACCGGGAGTAAATTTTTTTAGAGACTGAGACTTGTTCAGCAAAGTTTAGTTAAAAATGCAATATTTAATTGACATTTAATTTAAGAATGTATCAGACTAAAATTTATTTATTATTAAAGCTTGTTTTTTAATGTTACAAAATGTTTTTATTTTCTCAGTAAACATTTTGCGGATTTTGTTTTTGGAAAGTGCCTCGTAGCTTATATCAGTGAAAGGTAAGTTAATTGGCAGAAACAAATCTGCATCTTTTTATCCTTAATTATTGCAAAGACTAGCTCAACTGCTTGGTAGCTTTCTCACATACTGTTTAATTTCTATAACAATTACTTTTGTAGTTCTGTATTGATTTGTATTTGTATTCTATATATTATAATAGTAACTAAGAGGCTTATGTTCTTGTCACTTTCAAAGGTTCCTGTAATCAAATTGTTTAACTGAATACAGCTTTAATCTTTACACCTTTGGTTCCCTATGGAATGAATAGTCATACATCACCTTTTAACTTTGTCAATTGAGATGTACTTAATTCTCCAAAGGAGTATTCTCTTTTTTTAATTGATGTACATTGAGGTAAGAGATTTCTAGTCGAAAAATATGTTAGAACCTGCCAGAATCATCATATGTATCCACCAATGCTACCGCCATAAAAAAGAAACCCAGTCTTTTAATATGCATAATAGATGTAAACAATAATTCATAGAATATAGAGCATTTTCATCGTGGGATTTCCAAGAAAATAATGTGACTTGCCCGCAGCAAGTGAGTTATGATTGGGGTCTCATTTTGTCTGCTCTGCTCTGCTTAGCATAAAGACTTGTTTGATGCACTAGCGTTTAGAATGGAAATTCAATTTAAATTAACTAACTATTGTAGATTCAACAATTAAAATTCATTCAAGAATCATAACTATATTTTAAGGCAATTGTTTACTTTTGTTCTTACGATCTGCAGGGAGCCATCAGGGAGACTCAGATTGATTCTGTATGATACATCTGGGTTAGAAGATCTTGACATCAACCAAGCCATGGTGGATGCAGGATTGGCCAGAAGAGTCAGTGCAGGTCAACGGTCACAATCACCAGCCCAGAGGGACTCAGCTTCTCTCTCATCTGACCAAACAGATACTTTTAGCTTGGCTCCAGCCTAGACCTTTTAAAGATACTATACTAATATTAATCCTTACAACGATGAAGAAACATGTGATGACAGGCTCTTGCTATTTTAGATTTTTGTTTTAAGCAACATAATGATGGAAGGAAATTCTGTTATAAGGCTTGGAAAACAACCTCATAAGAATTAATTCGATTTTGAAATATTGAAATATTTAACTTTCATGCAAATTCCTCACTATGTGATATTACTTCAAACATCTGTATCCATAACCCTTAAAGGGAGTGAGAAAGAGGGTTTACATCAGCTACTCTTCTCTCCTCTTGTTTTGTCAATCATTAAATTGTTACCTCATTACTCATCTGATATGTCAAGTTCATTAACAGTAGTTTGTTGGGTTCTCAACGGAAAACAATTATCATCTAAAATCTGCAAGAGTCTCAATTTCAAAACTAAAATTGACTATTACAAATGCCGACAGAGCCATGATTGCAAAGACACAGCACACATTCAAATTTGGCAGCTGAAAATAATTATGCTCTGATGTATATAAATAATTGTATGAACAAAGTAGTGCTTTGCTGGTCAATATATGACCCCATTTTATAAAATGATTTGTGTGGTGTTAAAAGCGAAGCAAAGTCAAGCTAGATCATTACATGTCTTGTTCAAACTACAACATTAGTTGGCATAATTTAAGTTAGCCATGCAGCTTGACAATGGTCGATGCAGTAATCGTATTTTTTTTCCCTTCTTAAAAGTAAGAAATACATAGAATCCTAATTAGATCCGAGTTATCTATAAGTACACATAAACATGTATCTCAAAAAGGACTCCTTTAGCCATTTGCTACTCTTTGAGGCCTGCCAAGCCTGTCTCATAAATGCATCTTCCAGATTGTTAAATTATATGGTAGACTTTTTTCCCTGTCCTTTAAATAGAGTCTGTATCATAGTAAAATGTCTTTTCTCTCGGTAATATGAAACTCCATTACTTACAATGTCGACAACAGATTGATTGAATTGCTTGTACAATCCTCAAATCATTTCAGAAGTTGTTTTTATACAAGTAAGCTAAATTTTTGTGATTATATACCGATAATAAAATATGTCTGTATCTACTTGAAACGTTCATGCAATAACACTATCAAGACACCTAAATTTTTGTTAAAATATTTTTTTTTTAATTTATGTCATCAAATTTATGTTATATTAGATGTCTTTTGACTCTTTTATTGTGGCTGACAATATTATGAAGTAGCTGCTTCAAAAACAGCTGTGTCTCAAATACTCCTATAAAATCCAATTAATTCTTTGTACAGTGTTCACTAATCTTTTACCTCTTCATTAATTCTAAAAAAAACTAGTTATGCTAGTCTTTCATGCCAAGCTTCAGAAGGATTCTTTTCTATCCTTGATTTATGTCAGTTAAATAAATATTTTTTTGTGCTCATCCTCATTTCCTCAATGCTTATCTTTTTCTTTTTATTCATTACAGCGGGCTTCTTATTTTGGTCTGCTTTGTCTGTTTACTCTCTCATAAGAGTATTTTCTTCTAAAAAAATTTTAAAGTTTTGTTAAATTTTATAATTAAGCTGTTGTATTATGTAGTATTGCTGTAAGTAACAGAAATATAGATAAATTGGTATCATTCTCCTTGATGAATACGAATGAGGTAGATTTCATGTCTTGGCCTTATTGTTTGTTTTATTTTGGTCTTATTACATGTTTGATTACTTTCCTTTCATTTATGTGTTCATAAGCATCTTTCTTATTCTATACTATGACAAAATAAAACATATCTTCATTTTGTTTTATACATGCTTTGAATAAGGTAAACTCTTTTTGCTCCTTCTTACGCTATTATTAAGCTATGTTTGTGTTTCATACTTGTTACATAATTAAGGCTATTATCATAGGTTTTCTGCAAACCAATCCTAATTTTGCAAACCTCATCATGGGAGAAAAAAAATATATAGAGAGGGAAAGTTTTGCGCCACTCCAATGCAACAATCATCTATTCAGTTAAAATGTTTATTTTAGGGCAAGATAATTTTCAACTTACCTGAGGATTGTGAGTAAAAAAAAATATGCAGACCATTCAAAACAATTCAGCTTTAAGTGGCTCACACATGTTATATTAATCTAGAGCTTACTAATAAAAGGTATATTTTAGAACCAAAATAAAAACAGTTTGGACATGTTCTGTTTGTTAGAATTTTTTACCCCTTTCTTTCATAGAAAATAAAAGCTGTCATTAAAAGACCCCGTGAACCAATTTTGATGTATGCCTGTTTCTCCCTGACTGCTTCAAATGTATCATGTATATTTGATGAAATAAAAAAACAATTTTTACTGTGCTAACCAATGTAGAACTACTTGTTTCAAGAAAAAAAAAGTAACTTTATAATTTTGTGTTTTTTTTTTGGTCACTTTTATAATGATTGTGCATTCATCAGCTTCATTTAAAAAAATTACAAACAGCTTTGGGCAGAACTTCAGAAAAATGAAACTATGCAGTTGCTTTAACTGGCCAGTTTGGTCAAACTGATTCTCCAGTGTCAACATTCTGAAAAGTTAATAAAGAAGTTTTTTTTTTTTTATTGGAAACAAATACTGTGATCTATTGCACTGGGAGTGTGCAATGGAAATATTAGTTAATATTACTTTTGGGTGTAAATAAAAAAAAAACAACAAACCCTATATTTCCACAAGTTTTGCGCATACCTTGATCAGCCTATGTAGTTGCAATTAGCAGCTTGCATTTTTTTTCTTTTCTTTTAGCATCATATATTTGCTATTCAGAGCAAAGTTAGTGTACATACTCAGTTTATGTTATACTTGCCAATATTTGAATTACATTTGCTGTATATTTCATGTTGATTGTTTCCATGTATGTGTTTCTTTGAGCCTTGAGCATTTTTTTTTTAACCATTGTTGCAATAATCTATGTGATTAGCCACTTGTTGAAATTTTGCAGCTATGGTTGCCTAAATAGTGAGTCAGCCATGCTTCCAACTTTAGTAATAACTATTTAACCAAGAGAGTAAAAGTCACATGCTCAAAAAAGATGAACTTTATTTGTTTGGAAAGTGAAACCTGGTAACTGAATCAACTTAATGAATGAAGATCTATACCATACTGTATTGTCTATACAAACAAATGTGCCTTTACCGTGATCTGTTGAAAGGTTCAACTGATAAATTTTTTGTCTATTTTTTTCGTGAACTAAATTGACAGATAGGGTGCTTTTTGTGATTCTTTTAAATTAAAATTCTCCCATCATATGTACATTTTTTTTCTTTTATTTCATATGTGCATTCATTTCTTTGCAGGAATATTCTCTTCCCCTCAGTTAAAAAAAAAAATCAAAAGTAAAATGAAAATCAAGAACTACTCAAAGCCAAAACAATAAAATTCTTAATAAGTGTTGAGTGATTCTCATTTTGAGCAGCCTTCTTTTGTATTATCTGTTTTGCATTGTATCACCGCTGTGAATAATTTTTTTTCACAATTTAATTGCTTAGAAAATTCTTTTTTAACAGCAGAAGAGTACTGTGGAGAATTCATATTCCTTTTCTTGAAAGGCAACATTCCTTAGCTTTGCAGTAATCCTGCCTTATTTTATAACTATTTCATGATTGATGACTCCAAACGAGTCATGTAATAGGATTTTTACGACAGTGAACTAAATGACATCAATTTTGAATATGTCAATTAAAAAAAAAGTGTGGAAATCTTAATTTTTCCATGTGTTAATTCTCTCATCAAATTAAGCTTTTTTGATTTCTTGAAATATGTTTGTACTGACTTTGATAGAAAATATAGTGATTTTTTTTTTTGTTTTGTTCAAAGCATTGTCAAAATGATGTCAAAAGATCATGATTTAATATAAAAGGAGGTTCAATATCTTAACAATTTGTAAAGTTTTTTTTATCTTTTAAGACAAAGTGATTGGGGGACAATAGTGCCTTACAACGAAAGATAAAAGTTCCTCATGCTACAGCTTTAAGTATTGTATGGTTTCAAAACTAAGAATTATGAACTTTATTGCACTCAATTAGTTGAATCAACTTCTTTATTCCTCTTTTGCAGCAAATTACTTGAGTTTTTACAAAACAAATTTGAAGTTTTGAAAAATCAAAGCTGCCAGTTGTGCTCATTATGAAGTTTTTATATGGTACAGCACACTCTTTCTTATAAAAGTTTTAGATCTGTTCTTTCAACATTTTAATTTTCATTTATTCATGATTTACAGATTTAGTAACTCAATAATCATTGAAAATATTAATTTGTTTTCTTTAAGGGCTAGTCACTATGCTTAAAGATGTTTGAACTTTTTAATCCTGACAGCAAAGCTTGCATCATTCCTGTATCCAACTGTAAGCAAGTTAACTCATAAATAAACAGCCTGTAGGTAAATGTTTTATTCACACTGACACACACAAAAGCACCACAAGAGCTAATAAATGATCTGTTTATATTTTTTTTTGTTCCTCGATAACAGTGTGTAATAAGAACATTTTTGAAGAGAATTTTGTAATGATTTCACTTAAAAATGTCAGATGGCAGATGACTTAAGAAAGTTATTAGTTCCTAGTTTGTAAAAATTTGTACAAAAAACTTAAAATATAAGCAGGAAAATAATGCTTTGCCCCTAGATATATATTGCCTGTGTATAGGGCTATAAGCAAGAGAATCAAAGGATGTTAAACAACTTATAAATACTAATGTATACTTTTTTCTTTTCATTCTTCGCAATGTGTGATTTTTGCCAATAAATATCTTTTCTGAATTATCCCTTCAATAAAATGATATCTTCATTCTCTTGTCGTCGATTATTCTGCTTTTTTGTTCTCATTTCTTAAATAGAATGTCTTGCTCTTTGACATTCTTTCAAGCTTGTACTTGAATGTTTATCTACTTAACCTGCAATAACATTCCATGGATTGCCTTAAGATTAATAAATGCAGAGTTTCAGCAGATCAACTAAAGTAATACCAATCATCTGCAGTGCAACAATTGGCAGTTTACGGAAATATTCAGCAAAGGGAACAAACTCAGTAAGTAAATTATTAGTTTTTAGGGACTTGATTGGATTACTTAAAAAACTAGCCGTCAAAATAAAAAAAGAAAAATACTTTTAATCGTGATCCGATAGTTTATTTAAAAAAATACAAAGAGATTGGGAGGGTTTATCTTAAAACTATAGTCAATAAATTTTTTATTTGTATTAACTTTGCCTTCTGTTTTTTTTTTTCTGAAATTTGAGGAATGGATGTTAAAGTTAAGTGTCCTGTTTCATTGCCTCTAAAACTCAATTTTGCCGTACTCCTTTCATATTAATTTGCCATATAACTCTACATTCAGTAATGTTGGGAGCAACTCAGTTTTTGTTATCATTCTAATCCTTCTTATTGTATTTTTTGACTGCATCTGTTACTTCTAGCAATTAACACAATTGTCGACTGTCAATTTAATTGTCCAATTTTAAGAAGAGAAATTAAGCATGTAGCTAACATAACTTGTAAGGATTTTATCAAGCTAATTTTAGAAAATTCTTTTCACTAAAGTAGAGAAAAAAACTTAAAATTTTTCTACTTTGGGGGTAAATCAATGTTGAAAAGCAAAATTATTCTTCACTTTTTTTTCTTTTTTACATAAGTTGACTGGATTAAATTAAAGAATCTAGCGCTGAAACCACATGCATGTTAGAAATAGTGAAATTTGAATACTAATTGCTAAATTCTTTTGCATATTCTCTCTCTCTCTCTCTCTCTCTCTCTCTCTCTCTCTCTCTCTCTCTCTCTCTCTCCTCCCCCCCTCCCCTTTTTTTTTTCGCTCTACCTTATAGAAACCATTGTTGCAAGATAGCTCCATAAACACACATACACACACACCCACAGGATGAACTGTTAAAAACAGGGCGTTAATTTAGCGAACGTGGAAGATCACTTTCAGACGACAATCGGGTACAATGTTGACACTTTTTTGTATGTTTAAAGAACTTATCGCATGTTTCATCACGCCCAAAATTAATCCAAAAGCCCAGCATTTATCTCTAGAGTAGACGACAACACTACCCCAGCTGCGTCAGTACAATACTGGAAGTGGAAGAAGTAACAAACAGCATCAGCTACAACAGACAATAATAATAGAATAGAAGACTTTTTTTTGTATATTATTTAAAAAGCATGACTACAGGATGGCTGGTTTGATATTGTAATTTCTGATTTAAAACCTAGCAATTTCAGAATTGACGTAGATGATCCCGCTTACTCGGAAACTTAAATAGAATTTAAAGCGCGACTCGTAGAGTGTTGGATTTCAGAATTGACGTAGATGATCCCGCTTACGCGAAAATTTAGATAGAATTTAAAGTAGAATGTTGGACCTGTTCGTCTCTAAACAATATTATTAACAATCAGATGACGACAGTAGAAATGACAACTAAATTTGACTAAAGTCATAAACGAAGCAGCAGCAGCATTGTAAACTTATATCATCTCTTACCCTTTGAGTTTGGCTTAAATTTTTGAAAAGAAAACATAAATTTACAACATTGATAATGATGCTTATTATGGGAACATTTTTTCATGAAGCAAAAAAATTTTACAAATTTTAGGTTGAAAAATTTGTATTGTTTTTTTTCTTGTTTGTTTTTGTTGACTTTACACTTTCTTAGAATACATTTCATACTCTTCGTCCCAATGGAAAGAACAAAGACAGACAATGCAAAATAAAATAGTGCAATATTTGAATCATCAAAAAATAATCAACAAACAAAAGAACGCGTAAAATTAAGTAAACCAAAAAAAACAAAAAAAAACAAAACAAAATAAAAAACACAAAGCAAAACAACAACAGGATTTCAATATTTAAAATATTTCCAGTAATAACACGAATTCATAATCAATGCTCCAACCAAAGTTCTTTTTTTTTTTAATGAAAAAACGTTGTTTTCGTTTCTGCTTTTGTAAAAGTAGTCTTGATTTATAACGCAATCTGGGTTACCAAATAGTTCAAAGTAAAAATGGCTCTTAGGAATACATTGACATAATGACAATGTGTTCATTTATAGAAGAAAAATCAACACCATGTAGACATGCATCTTATTCCAATAGACTTTCTTTTTTGTTAAAAAGAGCTTGCTATTATTGAAGTCCACTTTTAAAAATGAAGAGCATGCTTTTACAGTATTTATTTTTATTATTGTTTCCTTTTGGTTAAAGTCTACAAACGGAGACTCCCCACATTTTCTTCACAAATTTAGTCCTGACATAATTATATTATCGACGCATGAATTTCTATTTTTCACATTCTCTTTATTGATTGTGCGCACCACCAACTCTATCAGATAATTTTCATGAAGCAGTAGAATTTTGTTGTTTTGATTAACCTACATGAAAGTCTCTCTCAATCCTAGAACTCTGGCTCTGCTCACAGAATAACTACTTGTATTTTTGAAAAGTATGGGCCCAAATAAACCTTGCAAAATTTAATTTGGTGCGTTGAAAAATAGACGGGTCTTTAACAGTTAGGAAAATCAAATGAGCTATTCTAGTTTAAAATAACAATAACCCAAATGAACAAACCTGCTTAGATACTAAGGCTTTCATCTCCTGAAAGATTTAGATTATAATTATGTTCAAAGCGCGCTTACTCGATTCAAAATATAATTTTTACTTCGGGGATTACAACACTTATCAAAGCCTCTCACGTCCAACTTCAACATTTTTATGATAATTGAAATACGAGCAAAAATTAAAATGGTATGCTCAATTTATATTTTTCTTTACATCCTTTTGAAACCTCCACTTCTATCACGGTAAATGTAAAAATATGCGTATGAAAGTGTAAAACTGACTGCTCTGCAACTATTTCCAAACACTAAATCTCTGTTCCATTGCCTGCACGAGACTCACACGAATGGGCGAGATAGGGACCAATTGACCTTTCTCGATGCTGAGTATTATGTTAACGAGAGTTCTGACTGGACATGCGTAATATTTCATCTTATATTTCATATGGCCGCAAGATGAGATGTCTCGCTTGAAAAAAAATATGAGATGAATCTGCGTCAATTATAAATGCCTATCAAAGGCGACAATCTTTGTTTTTTCTTAACTGGATTTGCGAAACAATTACTTCGTGTATGGTGAAGTTATTCCGTGGCATTTTCATCGATAAATAAGCGATCCGAATCCTGAACTTCATCCGTCATCATGGCGAAGCGTCTAATTACTGGCAGGTGTACATAGAATGGGACAGAAAACTTTTTTTGGATGATGTTAAGATATTGGTTCAGTCATCAGATGGAAAAATGGGAGTTAGTTCAATAGTTTTGGCCGAGACGGCTTCACAATATTATTTCAACCAGCTACTTTGAGATGAAAGGAATTTGTATTTTAAACACAAATAGAACTGTGCGCTATTCCAAATGATCATAAAAGTTCGGTCATGATTTTTACAGCCGTAACAGATTAAGCGTTATCGGAAAGTCTTGTACAAAAGATTCTGAGGAACTCCCTTAAAGTTCTAAAATAAATCTCATTTTCTGTACCACAAAGACAACATATTTGAGAGGACTAGGTATACAGGAAGAAATAAAGACCAACTCGAATCGTTCATCTTCGAATGTTTGCACTGATTGTAAAACTTGCCACAATCTTACTATCTATCGTTGAATTTCGTACAGGGCTATCCATTTTGTCCTCGAATAGTCACCGAAAACTTATTTGGTTTATGAAAAAAAATAAGGGTACAAATCAAAGATGAAGAAAAAGTAAACATTCTCTCCATCTGAGCATGGATGTATATCTACAAATACATGAAATCTCATGTTTGAACAAACCTATACAAAATAACTCGTCCTCTCCTTGACAGTGCGTTAATGGAAACTCTTCTTTCTTATCACTCCCGACTCGCCTGTTCCAATAACTTTGTTCCTCTGAACGGCGTTGTAATTACATGTAAATTCAGCAAATCTGTTTTCATTTTAATTATGGTAACATACTTGTACTCATGATCAATACTACTGTCCTTTATTTCCTAGCACTATTCAGCAACAATATAATAGCAGGAAATTGGATAAAACATAAGTAAGATTTAAGAAAAAAAAACAAACCTAAAAAAAATTGTCTAAAGCCATGCAGTATACACAATGTGATGTGAATAGAATTAATCCGCCAGCGGATTTTTTTTTTCTATAATTATCTCTTTCTTCAACAGGCTTAAATTTCATATTGGCTAACAACAATTAGGATTTTAACATTGGAAAGCAGTTGATAATGTCTTGTAACACAGATTAAAAAAGAAATATTGAGCAAAATGATACATGAAATAGCTAAACGCAGTCAATTCGGGATATTGCACGTAGGACTCACAGAAATCAGGACTAAACAAATAAAGAAGCGAGAAATTAATCAGTTGCTTCATTTGGAAAGCAAACCATATCAGAAAAAAATTTTTTCGAAATAATAAGGCGAGAGATAGATAGATAAAGAAAGAGAGAGATAGAGATAGATAGATAGACAGAGAGAGATAGAGAGAAAGAGAGAGAGAGAGAGAGAGAGAGAGAGAGAGAGAGAGAGAGAGAGAGAGAGAGAGAGAGAGAGAGAGAGAGAGAGAGAGGAGAAGAAGAAGAGATAAACGCACGAAGAGAAATCAAACAGAAAAAGAGAGCTAGAGATGACATTAGAGAGAAAACAAGAAATACACAAAGTCAGCGAGACAAACGGGCAAACGCTCGGAAATATTCACTAAGATAAAGAGCAAAGCTTGCTAGGGGATTTCGATTTTTTCTTCTTCTTGCCCTTCTTGCCTCCTGTGGAGGCACGTTCGCCTGCAGTTCCCAAACACTCCATGCTCCTGTGCGACATAGAAGTGCCCCGCCCCTCAGGAAAAGGCCCCCAGGTCACGTGAGCCGCAGGAGAAGATTCGCTCTTCCTCAGAGAGCTGGGGACAGAAGAGGTTGGGGAGCCAGCGGGCCGATATATAGAAACTAGAGATCTATCTGGAGATACCATTGCTTGCCTCCCCGCGGCGGCACAGGAAGGATCTCCCCGACCAGCTTCCAGGCTGACACCATTTCTGTTGCCCCGATTGTCCGAACTGGCCCCAGCTTGGCCGCTGGGATACACCTGGTTTTTATTCCTGACCTTACTCGTTGAGTCTTTGCAGGCGTAAACAGAGCAACTGCACATATCGACTTCTGAGGGTTCAGTCCTGATTGATGAATGTTTGGAGTGAAGTACGGTTGGCCTTGTAAGACTCTCTGTAGTGCTGTGTCTATATTGTGCGGGTTCAGATACTTCTAAACTCTGAGGACATCCATCTCTACGAGGTAGCGTACTATCCTCCGAAACTGTCAAAGCTTTGCTGGTCGGAATGTCTACAGAGTTTTCTTTGTCGTTATGCTGTGCACTTCGATAAGCGTTTTTGAAAGAACCGTTGACATATATGCATTCATTGTCGTCTCCCTCACCTGTTTTAGACTGATTTCTCGATCTATCGCCAGCATTTTTTGCAGAAGTCACTATTTCATTCTCTGAGGCCGACCGATGTCCAGCTTTGTCATGCGGGAGGGTGAGTGACGTACTGTAGATGGTAGTGTCGTTGCACGATCGAGATATCTTCCTGTTGCCCCGCTTTAACTTCGGCCCTCCGACTGCTACATGCTTGGAACCGCTAGCCAAACTCTGAGAGCTGATTTTTCTCTTGGCCGACTCAACCTTTTCAGTCATGCTCTCTACACCCTCACTCTCGCGTCGCTTTTTTACTTGGCCCTTCTCAACGTCACAGGTTTTCTCATCTACTGTTTGATCGCTCTGCAAGTCTTCTTCATCGCATGTTGCATTTTCTTCTTCGTCTGCCTCCTCATCTCCTGAAATTTCATCGTCATCGTCATCGTCGTCGTCGAAAGTTGTGTCAACCTCATCTCTCTTTATTTGCCCTGCATTTTTATCACCATTGACATCTAAAGACACAAGATCGTCTTGCGAAAACCCGCTGGGGCCCACCACGTATTGCCCGTTCTCTGTGGTGTCTCTGTAGACTTCAAGGGCGGCAAAGTCATCAGCGAGCTCCTCCATCCTGCGCTGGAGGTGCCCGCATAAGAAGTAGGTCGCCATCTTGCCCTTGCCCTTCACGTCCATTACTCCACGATCCTTGAACACGTAGCCCCAGCCGTGGAGAGCTCTGAGGACAACAAGACTTGTCAGAGAGATCGCTAAAATTTATGCTAAACCAACGTATGATGAATTATCATTTGGCCACTGGCCGTAGAGTCCACCAACATTACCCAAAATGAGATATTACAATTTATATACTTGAGTTTGATCTAAAATGTCTTTAAAGCAGTACCTTTAAATTAATGGTAAGAGTGCAAGCGGCAAATAGGAGAATTTTAATTCCACCCAAAGCACTTACGTTACAAGAATGAGATACACGTTTCTTAGGTCAAGATTTACAGCCACTTCAATTTTTGCGACTGATAATTGGAGACCGTAATATCTTTAGAATGAAACAAAAACACGCAACCATTCAGAAACATGGTATTATATTATAAATGATATAAATTTTAAAGAAAAATGTCTTATACAAAGCGTCTTGAAAAACTAGCAACAAATATTTTCATATACAAGGCCACCTATCAAAGGTCATTTTTTAGGTATTTAGTTCCCCGCTAATGAAACTTGCAGACCTTGTATCTTTTCACAAGCTGGGTAGTTTTTGAATATGCTTCACAAAAACCGCGCGTTTAGTTTACGGAATAAATTTAAACGATCTCAAGTTGCACTGACATGAAAGAGATTAAACTGAAGAGAAATTCTGTGTTAATTGATCTCCTGCGAAAGCATTTTGCAAGGGTTTACTCGAACTCGTAATCGATCTCATTAAGTAATTGCTCCTCTATTGCACTAAGGAGAACAATTTGCCTGCGGTTCCCTCAACACACTTATGCGTGCAATGAACATCCGGTAGTAGAAAGTGCCTAAATTATAAGAAACCAACGCAAGGAAAGGGTACGAGATAGCAGCATTGTAAGGTCCAAGGATTTGAATAGTTGTATAAGTAAATAAAAAAAAAAATTAATGAGCCTGCCCTTAGATCTTTTGGACGCTTGAGTCGTTATACAACTTATGGAAGAATTTTCCCCGCTTTTCTCGTCCCGCTACTTTCATCCCACTGTCACTCAGTTGAAATGTCCCACTATTCTCTTTGTGTCTCCTTGTAAAACTCGATAACACAAATTATGGTTTAGCTGCATGGATGTTACGGGGTAAACAACTGAAAATCCATATTTTTTGACATTTGGTTCTTTAGTCTCCCTTGGAACCCACTACCAAATGCCAACCGTAAAACTTTATGTACGTATTTAATTTGAATGAGGTTTTGAAGAGGTAGCAAGGGGGATAACATAAAGTTA
>JAWDGP010000188.1:880000-890000 GCA_033675545.1 Elysia crispata | reverse complement strand
GCTCTTCAAATAAATCTGAAGAAGATGTCTCCTTATCCTCAATAATGTTCTCGACTCACACAGACAACAGATATTTAAAAAAAAAAGGAAGAACGAAATGCTTTCGTTACTGGACACATAGATCTCGCTCAGTGACCAGAAAATTGGAACTAGCCACCATAGCAGAGCCAATCTGCACGTATCCGAAATAGAATCGGTCTCATTTTATCATTCATGAACACTTCAGACGCTGTCTTTCAGCTCTAGTTTTGCTTTCGATGTTGATTCATAATAAGAAAATATTGTTAATCATAATGAATCTATTTAGCAATCAATCAATCAATCAATCAATCTATCTGCCTTCTGAAGGCAATCAATACTTGATTCATAATAAGAAAATATTGTTAATCATAATGAATCTATTTAGCAATCAATCAATCAATCAATCAATCTATCTGCCTTCTGAAGGCAATCAATACTTGATTCATAATAAGAAAATATTGGTAATCACAATGAATCCATCAATCGTAGAACCAATTTACCAACCAGCCCATGAATCGAAGAATCTATCAATCAATCAATCGAAAACTGAACGCCAAATTGTGTATTACGCCCCACCTGAAGAGGTAATGAAGTGGCCGGAGATTTGACCAGTCCCGCCTCTTCCACCATGTCCATAGCAAAGTTGGCTACCAGCTGGGCATGGACATTGGTCGTCTCGGGAACTCCACTCACGATCATGTAAGCGTCTCCTATGGTCTCCACCTGCAACACAAAGGGAACGTGGCACAGTAAACGTAAGAGTAATACAAACTTCTTTTGTGCAAAGATAAACATGAACATGATTTAAATCTTAAAAATATACAATTTACAAGTTATATATGCAGGAAGTTGTCTTCTCTGAGTTATTTTTACCCGCAAACGGCCTGTTGGAACCGCTAGTCTTAATGGGTTGGTTCGCAACTACTAGATTGTATCTTCTGCGAATCTGGAGTAAATCTTCTTTTACGAAAACATTCATTGGCACCCGAAAAATCTTTTTATAGCTGTCATGTGGTTGAAAGGAAACATGGCGGCTATGCTATTTTTATCGATCACATGGTTCACAGAGCGCCGTTGAATGGGATCCGCAAAAATTTCCTGAGGCATTTCACCACTTAATTACATAACATTATAACAAGTTGAGGTATCTTAAAACAGATTTGGAAACCGCAGAATTAGCCCCTTTCCAGTTATATCTTAAAGAACATATTATGAACACGGTGATTTCACTTTTACGTTAAATTTAACCTTTCTTGAATGATTTACCTTGAAAAACTTGTATTCCTGGCTATAATTAGCCTGTAATCTTTACTGACGCAAAAAGGCACCATTCTTATCTTGTAAACTTTATGCGAAAAGTAACTGATATTGTGAATTTTAGGCTCCTAAAATAAATAAAACAGAATAGAATTGCTGAAAAATTATCTGTAAGACATTGCAATGTAAGTATCCCCAAGGTATTTAAGGGATGCATGCAAAACGACTCATCGAACTTGATAACGCTCTTAGAGGCTTGCAAATCTTACGTTTCTTGAGTAATTTATCGTATTCACTTTATACAAGTCGCAAAAATTATTATGTATATTTTGTGTTGTCTTGATGACATTATTTAACAAGTGCAATTGTCTATACAAACTTTATGTTGTTCAGGTACAATACTCTGAAGACCAAACTCTCTGCAGAAGAAAGAACTTCGAACCTTGATATTATCAAAGCAAGTCACTTTATAAACCTTGTGACATAAGGATAAATAATATTCTTGATTAGTGCAGTTAGAATAAAATAAGTTACCTTGCATAACTTAAGCTTTCGGGGAAGGTTGTTTTGTATCTCATATGCTAATAGGGTAAGTTACCTTGTAGTTCCTATACAAGTGGGGTAGGTTACCTTATAGATCTAAGCATTCTACGGTTAATTACCTTGTAGACTTTATGTTGCGAGGTGAGCTCGTCAAAGCGCTGGTACATCTCGTTGAGCATGTTCACGATATCCATGGGGCTACAGGCAGCCGCGATATTGGTGAAGGTCACTATATCACTGAACAGCACCGTGACCTGGTCAAACTTCTCTGGTAGATACAAACAGAGATAGATAAGTGGATAGATAGATAGATAGATAGATAGATAGAGTGAGAGAGAGTGAGAGAGAGAGAGAGAGAGAGAGAGAGAGAGAGAGAGAGAGAGAGAGAGAGAGAGAGAGAGAGAGAGAGAGAGAGAGAGAGAGAGAGAGAGAGAGAGAGAGAGAGAGAGAGAGAGAGAGAGATGACAAATGGATTGAATAAAAGGCACAGAGTTTTAACGATAGAGGAATCATTTTGCGTTAAAAAATTCTATATGCCTGTATCTGGTTAAGATTCTTTGGGACTTAAAGCGACTCGAAAAAAAAAAATACATGAAATTACAAAATTTCCTACTTTTTTAGATTATTTAGAGTCTAATGTAAAAATGCAACAATCTTAATTATTGCAACTCTTTATTGATTAAAGAAGAAAGACACAAAATCACTCCTATACTTCAAACTTTGCATTGGTTCTCAGTTGCAGCCGGAACAAATACAAAAAACCTTTAATGTTCACCCTTTTATTCACAATAATGATTACCAGAGCTTTCAGGAAATAAAAGCCAACGTGGAACATATCTTCTGCGTCTAGTAAAATCGAAAGGCAGACAAGAGAATTTAGGACAAAAAGCCGTTAAGTTTCATGGTCCAGAGGTATGTACTATGTGACCGTATGACTTAAAGGCAAGAACATAAATTGAAACCCATTTAGATATAATTATATTTGTTTTCAGAGAAGTAATAATGACACGCTGTTTCATGTTGACGGCCACAATTTTTTATAAAAAAAATGCAATAATTTACCTTCAGGAAATTAACTGTATCATATCTTATTAGAATAAATGAGTCTATTTTTTATCTATTTGGCAGACCCTGAAACTCTGATTTGATACTGTTGTAAAATGTTTTCATTAATCACATGTATATGTATGTAATAGCATTTATGAACTCTTGCCTGTTTAAAATGCCTCTAGATTTTGTTTTTTGATGTACTTTATTATACCTTCGATGTAAATTGGTTACCATGTATTGATCTTTTAATAACTATTCACTTCCTTTCGTTAGAAATAATTCTCATCTTTCAAACAGTGCGTAATTGTACTACAATGTGGTCGTATTAGGTTTTGAGACAAAACTTTGTGGATAAATTGCGATGACAAGCGCTAAGAAGCAATGCTGGAAACAACTCTTTATAAATGACATCGTTTTTTTATTATTATTATTCAACACGTTTGCTTTTCAAGCTCAGCTTTTTACCCTCCTTCCCAAGCGCTCACCGCCCAATCCGACCTACCAGCCTCCACCTTGCGGCCCTCAGTGAGAGCCTTGGCAACTTTGCGGGGGAGCATTTCATACAGCAACGTCTCTGTTTTGGATTTCTCCTCTTCGAGGGCCATTGACGTCCGCTTCAACTCGGCTGTCGTTTCGTCAAGACGTTTCCTGTATTATTAAAAAAAAAACATGTTTCGGAGCTTTGGCATGTGCGCTTCAAGTTGAAACCGGAATTGCTGACATCTAAACCCTCAAGCACACAAGTAGAGGCTGATCAGAATTTTATAAAATCATACAAACTAAACTGCTGACTGTGTTCCAGTGTGGTTGATGCTTGAAAATTTTCGTATATTTATCTTAGAGAACATGCACGTTCACAGAGCTAACTACAGATGTTAGCCTGAATCATACATGAGATGCCAAGAATGAAAATGTCTTTATAGTTTAACAGTTATAACACGTCTAAATTGTCGTGTGTTTATCAACAGAACTAACACAATGAACAACAGTTGCTGCTAAAGGATACAACAACAACAACAACTGCAACAACTGCAACAATAACAAAAACAAAAGCGAAAAAAAAACCCACAAAAAAAAACGAAAAAACTAATGACTTTTTAACATAAAGTTAACTAGGAAAAATTATATTCATACCACATCAAATTTATGTATTTTGAATGCAAAGGAAAAAAGGCCCTAGAAAAAAGAAACATTTTTTTGAAAGGTTGTTCATGTTTTTTTCTTTTGGTTTTGATAAAGTGAGTCAATTTACAATTGAACTCTAAGGCTACCATTAAGCTATTTCGATATTTCCGGAATAGAACATGAAATACGATAAGTTTGTCCACCTGTTGTTTAGTAATCTTGGGTCTAGATCCTTTATCGAAGACTACTTGTACTAATCGGCGTTCGAGTTGGGGCAGGTCCTAGCTCAAAGTCTCAACTCTGAGGTAAGAACTTAATTTTACGGAAAGATTAAGCTGTACCAGCAGTCATCGCAAAAAAAAAAAAGATTATGACCTTTGGTTTGATTAATCAGATTCTCAATCGTGTGATGATGGTGCAACTTTTCTTTGTCTCATGTCATGAAACTGAATGTGCTATTCTTTCCTCTGTGATGGTAGATGTACTCTGTCAGTTGTCTTTTGTATTGATATATGCTCTTAATCTTCTGCAATTATAAGTTAACGTGCTGTTAATATGCTATTATCTTTTATATTGGTATATGCACTTTATCTTATGCACTGATAAGTTAATGTGCTTTGTCTTCTGTATTGATTTATAATTCTTATTTTCTGTAATGATAGGTTCATGAGCTAATTTCTTTTGTATTGATATATATTCTTAATCTTCTGCAATGATAAGTTATTGTGCTATTGTTATTGTATCGTTATATGCCCCTAATCTTCTGTAAATATAAGTTAATGTTTTATTGTCTTTTGTATTGGTATATGCTCTTAATCTTCAAACTGGTAAATTAATGTGCTACAGTCTTGTGTAGTGATACACGCTATAAATCTTCTGTAATGATAGTTCAATGTGCTATAGTCTTATGTAATGATACACGCTTCTAATCTTCTGTAATAGTAAGTTAATGTGCTATTGTCTTATGTAATGATACACGCTTCTAATCTTCTGTAATAGTAAGTTAATGTGCTATTGTCTTATGTAATGATACACGCTTCTAATCCTCTGTAATAGTAAGTTAATGTGCTATTGTCTTATGTAATGATACACGCTTCTAATCTTCTGTAATAGTAAGTTAATGTGCTATTGTCTTATGTAATGATACACGCTTCTAATCTTCTGTAATAGTAAGTTAATGTGCTATTGTCTTGTGTAATGATGCACGCTTCTAATCTTCTGTAATAGTAAGTTAATGTGCTATTGTCTTGTGTAATGATGCACGCTTCTAATCTTCTGTAATAGTAAGTTAATGTGCTATCGTCTTGTGTAATGATGCACGTTCCACTCAGCTCACGCTATGTCAATCTCAGCGATTCTCTGTTGGTTCAGGAGAACAAGCTCCCTTGTTACGTCATACAGCGGTATGTCTGCCAGGTACACATTCATCTCGATGAGCTCGTTCAGTGACGTCAGTCGCGGGGAACCAATGAAAATCATGTGTTTAGTGTCTGTCAACCATATCATTTGACCTGGAAGTGAAAAAGAGCAGCAAGATAAGTAAACTTATCTTTGGAATAATAAAATTAAAAGCTGCTTTCAATAACTCAGAATATAGACAGAGTAGTTTCAGTTGTTTTAGACTCATAATGATAAAAAAAAAAATAATTTCTTAATCAACAGCATAGACCAAGTTCTTCAGATTGAGTGCTAAACGTCACAGGACCCAAATACAATCAGTTTTAGGTTTAAAGTGGTTAAAGTTCAGTGCTGATCAGAATAATGGAATATAGAATGGTCCAAATCAGCTCGTAGTGGTAAGGCTATATTTACTAACAACCTCTGCCTTGTGAATGCAAACAAGCTATGATTACTTTACGCTTAATAATATGTTCCCCTAATAATATATCAGACAAAAAAAATTAAAAAAAAATCACAAAATCACATGAAGAAATGAAGAAGGCGAATTGCCCTTAAACTAGTTTTCATTAATAGACATCCAAGCAATACAGGGAAGACAGATTCTGCTGACTTCTTCCACAGCCATAAAAAGCTAGTTCTGCGCTGCATGCAAACCCAATTGAATACGACCAGTTGGTGGAGAAACTGGCGTATAAACTATTCTTTAGCTCCGTCCTCTGTTTCTGTCTCCCACTGTCTGTCTGTAAACCCTTCCCTCATCCCCCTTTCTTCTTCTTTTTATCTGTCTGCATGCCTCTCTGCCGCCGCTTTCTCCATCCCAGTCTAAATTTTCGCTCCATTCCTTGTTTTATGTGCTGTTTGATATAAACCATCCACCACACGGTGATCTCAGACTACTTTTTCAGCATAATGAAATAATTATAGTTCCTGTCAGAGAGGGCGGGACCTAAATGATCAGACCCTTAGAAACTCTTCTAATAACAGTGTCAGACTCGACCCGGCAAAGAAAATCCCTGCTGATATCAGGGCAAAGGCTCTAACCCCAACAGCCGGGGCGCTGCTTTTGTTTGTCGAGCACTATGGAGGAGAAACGGTGGAACTCTTCTCGTAAACGTCCAACGCACAGCTCAAAGATCTAACACGGATATTGAAGTAATGAGGTAAAGAAAAAAATCCAGCTGAATATATAATATACAGGCCTGTCAAAATGTAAAATGTAGAGGTTTATCCTTTTTTTTTTTAATTTACAGTTGAAATTGACAAAACGGAAAAATAGTCATTTGCATATATTAAAATTGATCGTCAATGCAAAACGCCTCGAACAAAAATTATCTTTCAGCTATGCGCAAAGAAAATTGAAGCTAACAAATAAAAAAAATTAGCTTTCTTTATGTTAATGAATTTTATTCCTCTCTCTCTCTCTCTCTCTCTCTCTCTCTCTCTCTCTCTCTCTCTCTCTCTCTCTAGCTCAAAGATGTAACACGGCTATTGTAATAATGAGGTAAAGAAATAATCCAGCTGAATATACAGACCTGGCAAAATCTAATATCAGAAAAGATATCTGTCTTTAATTTACAGCTGAAATGTGCAAAAAGAAACAATCGTCATTTGCATATATCAAAATTCATCCCCAAAACGCATTGAAATGAACTAACAATCGAATAAAAATTAACTTTCAGCTATGCGCAAAGAATTTTGAATTTAACAAGGAAGAAAATTGGTTTCCTTAATGTTAATGAATTTTATTCCTTCCTCTCTCTCTCTCTCTCTCTCTCTCTCTCTCTCTCTCTCTCCATCTATTGCTGTATCTCTGTCTCTGTTTCTATCTGTCTTTCTGCTTGACAAATTGTCTGTCCTTCCTTTTTATAAACGTATTGGTCCTTTTCATCTCTTCACACATTTCCACTAAAAAACTAATTAGCTTTGGTATGAAACAATCACAGTTAGATTAATTTATATACATTTATTTCTCACCAAACAGAATATTTATGCTCTGCTTTTTGATCATAAATGCAATGAATCCTGATGAGTTTGTGAATTGCTACAATTTGTCTAGTTCTCTTCAGAGCTGACAGAATACTCGATTCAGTGTAGGTATCATGACCGCCTCTATTCATATAAAAAATATTACCTCCGCACGTAACATGATTTATGGCATGTCAATATCACAGGGCACAAAACGGCGTTGAAGTAAGCGCAAAATAGATTTTAAAAAAGCAACCAGAAACAAAAACAAATTTATACCATGTCTCTCTAATTATTAACACGATGGCGAAATGGTGAAAATATGTCTCGGTCACAGAAAGCATGAAGGTATGGACCTAACTTTTTCATTAATATTAAAAAAAAAAAATCTGGATTGTTGAGTCAGATCAGGCAGTTCCAAACTGGAGAAACTACTGGGGCAATGTAATTTTCTTTAACAAATCCTGACTTTAAAGAAAAGATTGCGTGCGAGATCCCAACGAACGTGCTGTTGAATAACCGTCCGAGAACACTTGCAAATTTAATACAAGCTTCATGTGCAGAGAGTATTTGATAAACACGATAAAACCATCTCTTGGTCCAATATGTCCAATGTTTTAGTTTTAGAAGTCAGTACATTTCCATGCACTAAGATTTGATTTTTTCCCTTCTTTGTTATAACATTTGCAGCTTTATTTTAAATTTATTATGATGTGATTTCAGTTTATTTAAAAAAAAAAGCCGCCCCCTCCCCCCCCGCCCCAAAAAAAAGAAGAAAAATCCAACTACACAATCGAATACTGAGAATATATATATTAGTATCTGAGTTTTGACATTTCGGTAATATATCAATACCGACTATTTGGAACAGCTGAGCAAAAAGATATGAAAGTCTCATGAATGAACCAGGAAAATTCAAAATAAATTAGTTCTATAGAAACAGAACACATAACTATGGAAACTCGGCATATATAACAAAATACCCTTACACAGTATGCCCGGAATCGACCCACTCTTATAGCATTAAAAAAAAACAACTAATCCTCTCAATTAAGGAAAAAAAAACCAACCCCCCAACCCCCCCAAAAAAAAAAAAACAAAACAAAAAACCAAAAAAAAAACCAAGACAACAGAACAGAATAAACTAAACAAAACGGACAAAAAGTAAGCCAAACCCCTCCTCCCCCAAAAAAAACCCCTCCCCGCCCTAAAAAAAAAACCACCCAAAAAAACCACACACCCCCCAAAAAAAAAAAAAACCAAAAAAACCAAACAAACCAGCAAACTAAAAAAACCCAATTAAACCAATACAACCAAAAACATAGAAAAAAAAAATCTCCAGATAATTTCATTCAGACGATATTGTCAAAAATGAGATAAATGTTAGGATTAGTTTACGCATTCCCCAAGATTGTGGTGACATTTCCTAACAGAAAAAGCTCTGATTTCAGCCCTCAAGGTCGACTTGACTGGTGTCAAATTTCAGTTAATCAAATCGCTCTAAAGGAAGAGCAGAGAGAGAGAGGATGAATGCGAAAATGTTTGAGAAGAAAGGCGGGCACATGATGTTTTTTTTTTAGTTTACCGGTGGAGATTAGTTTTAAATGATTATACTATTAAACAAATAGGATAGTAGTGTCACAATGTTGCCATGACAACGTGGTACAGAATGTTTACATCACAAACTGCAACCTACGCAGTTTGATGCCTCATCATGGTGCTTTCAAAACATATTTTTGAATGGATAAGGAGAAATATTCCTTTCTATCCACAGATTACATATTTTTTCCAATCTGGCTGTGTGTCTGCCTATCTATAAAAAGTGTTTGAAAGAATCTATAATTGCAATAATAAAAAAAATGAACAGTTCAAAATCTCTCAAAATCATTTGTTGTTAAGAACTCTGTTGCTTAAACATTGCTTTTGGCAAGTGCGGATAAGCGTTAAATACTGTTTGTTTAACTCAGTTAGATGTAAAACACGCACCTTACAGATCGCAGAGAAAGAACCTGTGATACCTGCTAGAACAGCAGCTCTACACCTTAGGTATTTGTCCATATTATTTGTTATTAACAAAAAGAAAATGTCCCAGGCTGGGTTAATTGGATTACAAAAGTCCTTACGTTAGTTTTTAGCTCAGTTTTTCCCTCTATTTATTTTTCTGTATTAAAAATAAATGTTTTAAAATGTTAAATCACTAAATTATCTTTACAATCCATGATATTCTAAAATATTATACGGATTTCAACTAATTAATTATGCCCAATTAATTCCTCTAGCTTTGTAAAATGTGACATTAGAACAAGGACAGCGTCTTGCCCCTGATGAGGAAATAAATATCTTTGAAATCGTGTATGGACTGTCATGAATTGCTTTTAAACGTTTTTACAATTTGACATTAATATTTTCTTCAAACCACTGAATAATATTCGTTTAATGTAACAATCTCTGCCTTACCGTTGATGTTTATTGGCAGCTTGATGCGTTTTCCATTGTTTGGAAACTGTAAAATCCTCAGCAGAATATAAACTATCACCGTATGAAATGCAGATTGACCACAGTTGTTACCTTCACTAATTTTTACAGCTTTTTAAATGGCCACTACATATAATGCACAAATAAACATACACACGTCTTT